>JAJOZX010004095.1:422500-431712 GCA_023014485.1 Bathynomus jamesi | reverse complement strand
CTTTAACAACCAACCTTTACTTGTTTTTAGATGCTTCTGTTTTTATTAGTTTTGCCTTGGAATCTGTGCTGCTTAGACTTAAGGTGTGTTCCTTTTAGTGTGGGTTTTTCATTTTTTAGTGTTTTTTAAAAAAAGCTTGTGAATTTTGTGTTTTGAGTTTTACATTTTGTATTTTATAGCTGTTATTCATTGTTCTTTTTTAGTGTCAATTTCATTGTTTTAAAGCTTGTTGAATTTTTTTCTGTTTTATAATTGTCATTTGATGTTTAATTTTTAACTTTTTAGAATTTTTTAGTGACTTTCATTGTTTTTAAAGCTTGTGAATTTTTTTCCCTACTTTATTTTGTTTATATTGTCATTATGGTTTTTTAATATTCTGTTTTTAACTTTTAGAATTTTTGCCTGAAGATGAGCATAGTTTGTGCTTGAAACGTTGCAATGTACAAATATAGTCCGTTTTCCAACATGATGGATGTTTCTTCCCTTTTGTCTGTTGGCTTTCTGCTTAATTTATTATATATATATATATATATGTATATATATATATATATATATATTATACATGTTATAATTTATATGGAAGTCGTGCCTTGATGACTGTTACAGTGATTTCATTCATTCAATATTTCACACGCTAGTGTATGAGTAATTTCCTTCCGAACGGAAATCACACGCCAGTGATGCGATCGGTTTCTTTGATTTGACCTGGGAAACAGAATGGATCGTGAGACGCTCGCTTCTACAAAGTTCTCAGGTGACGTCAACCGCTTGTGTGATGGCGTAGCCAGGTTTCGCTCCTTTGACTATATAAGAAGGGGATCCGCACCCTTACGGCAGATCCTTGGAGGAGGGTCTCCGGGCTGACGAGGGAAAGCCAGCTCGTTAGAGAATTGCCTTTGAGAATTGGAAGATTGGGTATCAATTTGAAGTCTGACCGTTTAGAGAGAAAGATCGGTAGTTTGGAATTGATTCATATAAGTCTGGGGACTCAGAACGGTCGAGAGGGTGTCTTAGAAGGGGTCTCGACTTATTTCATATCTTACAATGAAGATAAAGTAACATTTTTTAATTATGAAACCTTTATTATTTTATTATTATTATTACCCCCCTGTTCTATATAAAAGAAACATTTGATTCATGCCAATCCATTATATTTATCTCGCCTATATTCAAATTAAAAATCGTGTAAGCTGTTGTGTTTATTTTCTACTCTTTGGGCTTTGATAACTAGGATAAAAGAAAAACACGGGCCCACACAGTACTCCTCGATTGTGGGAATACGAAGAGTAAACTATTTTTGCATCCAGGAGTGGTAAAGTAATAACCCTCTCTCTAGTAACATCCTTACCTTGCCCGAACCAAGGAGAGAGCCGGTTATTACATATATATATATATATACACACACACACAGAATAATATATATATATATATATATATATATATATATTATATATATATAAGGTCATCCCATAAGTAATGCGGCATTTTTTAATTTTTTTTTTTCCATTTTTATCATTATTTTACGGATAGAAATCAAACAACTCTTTGAAGTTATATATTTAAATAAATATTATTTAAATATAAATAACTTCAAAGAGTTGTTTGATTTCTATCCGTAAAATAATGATAAAAATGGAATTTTTTTTAAAAAAAATGCCGCATTACTTGGGATGACCTAATATATATATATATATAAAAATAAATATATATATATAATATAAATATATAATATATATATATATATAAAATATATTATATATAATATATATATATATAAATATATTAATATATATATATATAATATATATATATAAAATATCTATATAAAAATATATATATATCTATATATATATAAATATATATATATACAGGGCTATTCAAAATGATTCATCCGATTTCAACTGAGAATACTTCCGTACCTATCAACCGTGCATCAATGGCATACACCACATGAAAGAGGAAATCTCCGAGTTTTACAAGATCCCGCGAGAGGGCTCCAAAGTCATGCCGTGGCCTAGCCTAGCAACAAACAGTCAGTGTGAAAATGGCGTCCGCACAGCAGAAGTGCTCACTCGCCGTTGGATTGGTCGCAGTGGGCCCATGACTTGTGCTCCACAGCTGGCCCCCTAGGTCGCCAGATCTTACACCGTGCGACTTCTTCCTTTCGGGGTACGTTAAGGATACTGTGTACGTGCCACCGTTGCCCACATCTTTGGATGAGCTCCGAACTCGCATTGTTACTGCCGTAGAGTCAGTGACAACGGACATGCTGGAGCGAGTATGGGAGGAATTCGACTATCGTGTCGACGTTGCTCGTGTAACTAGGGGAAGTCACATAGAGCATGTATGAGGTGAGAGACAAAATTTGGAGTTTTTCGTTTGGTTGATGTATCACAAATCACACTGTATTTGTAACATTAAAAAATATTCTCATTTGAAATCAGGTGAATCATTTTGAATAGCCCTGTACATGTATATATATATGTATATATATATATATATATAATATATATATTATATATATATATATATATATATTATGAAATTATTTAAGCCAAGATGTAGAACAAATTTAAGAAAACATAGTTTTACAAACAGAGTAATTAAGTTTTGGAACAGTCTGACAGAAGAAGTAGTGACTTCAGATACACTTGATTCTTTCAAAAGAAGGTTGGATAGTTTGATGTCTGCAAGGGACATCTGGTGATAGTGTTTAAGCCCATTTTTATTGCATGAATGGTACTAGTTTATTTCATATATATTATTTACATTTAGGTGATAGATCCCCCAGCTCAACACAAGTGTTGTGGGATATAGGGAGGCAGCATCTTGGGTTAGGGGATACTCTGTCCTTACACACCCCATTTAAAGAATTTCCTCTGCCGAGCGGTGCCCCCCATAGTACTGTGAGGTATTGAAAAACTCATGATCTTCACTTGCCCCACAAACACCTTGAAATGGGAGACCCAAAATGGGTGCACACACATTTCTATATTACTGTACAGTCTTTACAGCCACACCTACACTTTTTCTCCTAAGTATATATATTGTAATGTATATGGTTGTAAATTGTGACTTGGTCCGCAATTGATATGGACCGTGACTTATTTTTGGTTGGCAAGGTACTGGTATTGATGGATACCGTAATGAAATTGACTGGATTCTTTGGATCTGATATATTTCATGTCAGTTATAAATAGATATAGAGTGTAACATATTGGATAGTAGTCTATTATGACTTGATCCTCTGGATCGAGAGATTCTATCTTTAGTTTTAATTGATAATTAATTAGTTTTAAATTGATAATTATTTAGTTTTGTAAAAATTGGTTGTTGCCAATGTACAGGCAGTTTTTAATAGTGGAGCCACCTCGATGGGCCGAAGTAGCCCCTAGTGTGCCCGCTATAAAAATTTCTTATGTTCTTTGTGGTTTGGAATCCACGTAAATTTGTAGGTCCCCTCCGCCACCACGGAGGACATGCATAATACACAATTACGAACACAGTTAGGTAGACCAGCCATGAGTGGATCCTAGGGTCTTTGTTGGTCTGAAACATTATAACATTATAACATTATATATATATATTATATATATATATATATATATATATATATATATATATATATATATATTATATATATATTGTTATATATGTAAAAATGAACAATGAACAATTCCTATACCATCATTTTATGAATTCATTGTCTTCATGCAGTGTTATGTTTGTCTGGTTTTTGTGTTTGAATGTTCATTTTTACACAAGAAACCAAAATCGCCTAAGCGAGTTTTGGATAGAATTTCGATTAGTACTTCTTTATTCATTACTGTATTTCTCTAATTTATTTTTTCTAATAATGACTTATACCGAACGTATGACATAATGTGAATAACTATGACGTCATAAAGTAACTTAATTCTCTTCACGTTTTCCATACCGCGAATACTGAATCACCCATTTGGTATGTGGATATCTTTCATGTACAATGTATGGAAATTCTTTAACATAATAATAAAAACTGTACACTCTATACGTCATTATTTATATGTTGTTCATTCATACATCCATGCCCTATCTTGACCATTATCCTATATCAATTTTATTAAATATTCATTTTTACTCGTGTCAGCCTACGAAATCGTACGAAACTTTATGCCTCCGTACCTGTTCGTTCAAAATCGACCAAATACGTTCGCATGTATTATTTTTTAATTATTTTTTTCAAGTGCGTTCACCCCTCGCAAGATATTCATAAATGCTTACTCAAGTGATCAAATTCGATGATCACAGCATGAATTGAACATCTGAAAACGAAAATTCTCCTCTCGCTCTAATTTCAATTTGTAACACATTATCATGCGTTATGTTAAATCATGTGTGTCATGTATATATAAATATATACCGTATGTGCACATGTACTTTGTGTTGTACTAATAATCATATATAATAACCATATATAATATAATCATATATAAATATAAAAACACTGTACGAATTGTAAACGACGTAATGTACTTTAATAAAATTGTAATTAAATTTAATAATTTAATATAATGTAATGTACTTTAATAACGATAATTAACGATAATAAGCGAATGTGAATCATTGACAATTGTAATCATAATTGTAATGAACCAAAATTACAACGTACTGAATGATGTGCTTAGATTGTACTTATGTACTACTACGAAATTATATCGCCTTCAGAAATGAATACGCGGCGAAAATACGATTAGTTTTTATTTTGTTTTTTTTATTTTTGTTTGAACTCTTTCATTTGATCATATGTTTAAAAGGGAGGAAACTTAACCTTCAAACTGCATTCCCCCAAAATTTAGATTATATGTATAAAGCATGTAATTGTAAAAGTCACTACTACTTCTTCTGCTTCTTAGACTACACTCCGTTGTTAGCAGCCTCGCTGCGAGGAGGGGGCAGAGGCCCCTTGCCTCCTTAATTTTTTTAGATTCCGGCCTGAGCCATGGTCGAAAGAGGTTGAACCGCTACCCCTGTAAATTCAGAGCACTACCTGTACATTTTTAGAAGTAAATTACAGTGAGAGAAACTTTTTATTTTTCTCCTTCGAGTTTGGCTCTCTTCAGAGAACTTAGTAAAATAAAGTAGAGAAAATAGTTCCCGATAAATTATAAAAAGAAAATCGGCGAACCTTCAGAGAAAGTATAAGAGTATTATAGAAAGTGAAAAACGAAATGAAAGAAAAATTAGAATATTATGGAAGAAAACTATCGCGAGAAATATTCCGTTGCTGCCTCACAACCAGAACCCCAGTCGATTCTAACCGAACCAGAGCCATAGACGGAGGGGTTAACATATATATATATATTATATATATATATATATATATATATATATATATTAGGGTGGCCCTACTGGCTCTTAGTTGTATATGATTTTCTGAAATGAAATATTTTTCATCTCCCAACCTCCAAAGTTGTTCTAATCCATGTAAAAATGCTCTGTTTAAAATTTCAGCTCAATCAGACAATATTAAGATGGCCCCCCCCAAAGGCCCTAAATTTTCAGATTTTAACAATATTGATATTTTTCATATAAAACCGTTTTTATCTTCTTTACAGTGTTTTATTCGAAAGAAATATAGAATATGATCGAAAGAGAATTCAATTTACAATAAATTTAGTTATAACCATTATTTACTTAAAACCAAATTTACAATAAATTTAGTTATAACCATCATTTACTTAAAACCAAAATTGGACGAGATATTCAAGGAAATTGAAAAGTATCATAAGTGCGTAAAAAAAACGCTTCTGGAAGGTTCTAGAAAGTTCGATTATGCTTTGTGATTATTTTCCCAAACAAAGTTTGCAAATGAATTATAAAGGTTTTATATTAGAAATACCAATTATCGGTGAATTTTGAAACTTTAGGGCCTTTGGGGGCCACCTTAATATAGCCCAATTGAGCTGAAATTTTGCACAGAGCACATTTTTATATATTGGAAGATTAGGGGTTGGGAGCAAGTAATTTCAAAAGTTGAAAAATAAGGGCCACCCTAATATATATATATATAATATATATTAATATATTATATTATATATATATATTATATATATGTGTGTGTGTAAAAATGAATATGGATTATTCATTGTTCATTTTTACAGTGTTTCCGCCTCTAAAATGGTATTAATACAATAATATAATACAATTAATACAATATAATAGAATTAAGAGAATAACATCCTAACTAATTCAAGTTAGATGACGAATTTTTCTTTACAATACAAATTTTATACAGAACGATTTCGCGTGGTTGAGTACAATGCAGAGTAATTAAATTTTTAAAATGACACTTGCTTACAAAATATAAAAAAAGTTCAAAGATTAATACTTTAATTTAGACAAACAATTAAGTTAGACAAAGAATGATATTGTTAAATTTTTTAGCAAAATTTTATTTTCTGTGGGGAAAATTACATTCATAATGAATAGGTAAAAGGGAAAAATATAAATTTTAAAGTTCATGGATTTTCAAGGTTGCCATGATAGTACAATTCATAACTAATTTTATTGACTATTGTAGGTAAAAATAGAATTACGTAATGGATGATGTATAGACCTGTGGTCAAGTGTGTATTTGGGTGTACAAGGTACAAAGTGTGTATCTTACAATTTCGAGGGACAGATTAGCCGATAGGATTGTTCAAGTAACTGAATAAATGCATGAGCAAGATATATTAGAAAGGAAAAATGATTAACATTAAATTACATAGCACTTACGCGCAATGAAATAGTTTATTGTGATATCCAATGATTTTAGCATAAGGTTTGTATATATAGTATATATAGTGTGCATACATGCATTTTTATTGACTGTTGTAGGTACAAATCGAATTACGTAGTGGATTATGTATAGACCTGTGGTCAAATGTATATTTGTGTGTATTAGGTACAAAGTGTGTATCTTATAATTTCGAGAGACAGATTAGCTGAGAGGATTGTTAAATTAACTGAATAAATGCATGAGCGAGAATTTATATATAGTAAGCAATAATTATGATGTATTATAATGATGATGTTTGCATACGAGTTTTAATGCAAAAGTGACTGGAGGGAATATGTGTCAAAAGTAATAAAATTCAATTAGGATTATAGATTTTACATAATCAGTTACACTTATAAGGTAATTAAAAAAACGAACTTAGAGGACCTTACAATTAATGAAAGTAAATCTAGCGGTATTAAAAAATTAAATTTTGAAGATGGAATTAAATTCGACTAGTAACATTCCTAGCTATATATGAACTATATAACCATTAACATTGACCAGAAGTATCGGTACGATAATTGAATTAAAAAAAAATTAAGAATACAAATTAAAAATATAAATCAATTATGCGTTTTAATGAACTAAACATATAATATACTTAAAAATAAAAAAACACAACTTAACATAAATTGAGGTTATGTTCCATCGTACCAAAGAGGAATTAACCATGGTTGAACCATTTCTCTGTTTGACACAGTTCAACTGGGGTTGGGGGTGTTAAAATAAAATAAAATAAAAAGACAAAGTTTGGAGTACTACAATCGGGGGAATTGAGTGACTAAGCAGGGGGTATAAGTCTGAAATTGACAATTACATCTTTTCGTGAGCACTGCTTTTTTTTTTTTTTTTTTTTTTAAAAGATTGCTTGTCACACTACTTAGAACAAAAATTAAAAGAGGAAGTAAAACGGAGGGACGGCATGTTCCTCAGCATAGTAATTTAAAAGGAGTCATTGGGACAAGATCGATTAATTAATTATTACACAACTATTATTATCACATATACATTACAATGATTATCAAAGTCATTACAAACAATTGTAAAAACTGTTTTGGTTACAAACAATAAAATACATAACTATATATTTATATACGCAACAATGGCATGAAAAGAAAAGACAAATCGGTCAATTTCCTTCTTACAAACAAGAAAAAAGGTTAAACTAAAGACGCAAACCGGTCAATTCTGGTTGAATTTAATTCTCTTTTACAACAAAAAAAAAGGTTGAATTAAATTCTTAAATTACATTTTCAAATTAAATTCTCTTAAATTACAAAGAAAAAGTTGAATTCAATTGACTGCATTGAAAACTGACTTGGGACTCGTAATAAAAATGACTTGGGACTCGAAATAAAACTGACTTGGGACTCGAAATAAAACTGACTTGAACTCTATCAAGTATCTTGAAACTAACTTGAACTCTATCAAGTATTCTTCAAACTAACTTGAACTCTATCAAGTATTCTTCAAACTAACTTGAACTCTATCAAGTATTCTTCAAACTAACTTGAACTCTATCAAGTATTCTTGAAACTAACTTGAACTCTATCAAGTATTCTTGAAACTAACTTGAACTCTATCAAGTATTCTTGAAACTAACTTGAACTCTATCAAGTATCTTGAAACTTAAACTGTCTGACTTGAACGCTTGTCAAGTATCTTGAAACTTAAACTGTCTAACTTGAACGCTTGTCAAGTATCTTGAAACTTAAACTGTCTAACTTGAACTCTTATCAAGTATTTCTATAAATCTCTGGGGCGGTTTTCCCTTTTGGCGCAACCTTCTGACTTCAAAAAATGACTTCAAAAAATGACTTCAAAAAAATGACTTCAAAATTACTTCAAGTATCTCTCTAAATCTATAAACTCTCTATAAACACTCTCTTTCTTAATTTGCAAGTCAATTCAATTCAATAATTTGAAAAAAATTGCAAACAAAAATATAAAATGTAAACAACATTTCACTCTAATGTACGCGAAGGTACTGTACTATTATGGTTGGTACATAAAATAAAATTATTCTATACTGACTATAATAGTGAAAATAACTGAAATTCTCTCTCTGAAATTAATTCTCTCTGAAATTAACTCTCTCTGAAATTAACTCTCTCTTACTTTTTGTATCACTGGTGTCTGAAGTGTTCACTATGTTTTGTGTTAATTCTGGCTTGATAGTAGTTAACTGTTAATAAGTTAATAATACTGACTTTTCAAATGTTTACAAATTACTTAAAAAGACAAACTCTGTACTTAACAAAATTTTCTATGAGGAAATCCTTGAGACGTGTCCTGAAGACGTCTTGCTGGCTACTTCTTCTTGGATGAAAACTAGGCGTGGAGAACTTGGAGTCGTGACACACCGGTTCAAGGGTGGATGTTACGAACTAGAAGTCGTGACACGCCG
>JAJOZX010004095.1:250000-417500 GCA_023014485.1 Bathynomus jamesi | reverse complement strand
CAATCGGAAGGCCCTGGGTTCGATTCGCGGGCGGTTCACCTCATTTTTCATTTGTTCGTTATTTCTCTTCCTCGTGTGCAGAACGCTCCTCTATACTTACGTCGTTTCTATACATTAATATACTGCGTGACTGATCGAGGCCCGTGGTGTAATGGTAGCGCATCTGACCGGCAATCGGAAGGCCCTGGGTTCGATTCCCGGGCGGTTCACCTCATTTTTCATTTGTTCGTTATTTCTCTTCCTCGTGTGCAGAACGCTCCTCTATACTTACGTCGTTTCTATACATTAATATACTGCGTGGTCATTGCAGTTATATATATATATATATATATATAGATATATATATATTATATATATATATATATATATATATATATAATATATATATATATATATATATATATATAAAATAATGTTATAATGTTATAATGTTTCAGACCAACAAAGACCCAAGGATCCACTCATGGCTGATCTACCTAACTGCGTTCTTAATTGTGTATTGCGCATGTCCTCCATGCTGGCGGAGGGGACCTACAATTTTACGTGGGTTCCTAACCACAAGAACATAAGAACATGAGAAATTTTTATAGTGGGCACACTAGGGGTCACTTCGGCCCATCGAGGTGGCTCCACTATGTAAAAGCTGCCTGTACATTGGCAATAACCAATTTTTACAAAACTAAATAATTATCAATTTAAAATTAATTAATTATCAATTAAAAACTAAAGAAGATCCCGGGTTCGATTCCCGGGTGGTTCCCTCATTTTTTCATTTGTTTCGTTCTCTCTCTTTCATCTTGCGCGGAATATTCTCCTATACAAGCGTCGTTCTTTACGTTAATTATACTGCGTGTTTGCAGTTTAAATGTATATAATGTACGACATGCGGAAGGTGCCCCCTTGGGGCATTGGTTTCTGCGCGTATGTAGAAGAATTACGGCATTTGACTGATTGAGGCCCATGGTGTAATGGTTATCATATCTGACCGGTAATCGGAAGATCCTGGGTTCGATTACCGGGTGGTTCCCTCATTTTTTCATTTGTTTCGTTCTCTCTCTTTCATCTTGCGCGGAATATTCTCCTATACAAGCGTCGTTCTTTACGTTAATTATATACTGCGTGTTTGCAGTTTAAATGTATATAATGTACGACATGCGAGAGGTGCCCAATTGGGGCATTGGTTTCTGCGCGTATGTAGAAGAATTACGGCATTTGACTGAGTGAGGCCCATGGTGTAATGGTTTATCATATCTGACCGGCAATCGGAAGATCCCGGTTTCGATTCCCGGTGGTTCCCTCATTTTTCATTTGTTTCGTTCTCTCTTTCATCTTGCGCGGAATATTCTCCTATACAAGCGTCGTTCTTTACGTTGATATATATATATATATATATAATATCTATATGTGTTATTATGTTATAATGTTTCAGACCAACAAAGATCCTAGGATCCACTCATGGCTGGTCTACCTAACTGTGTTCGTAATTGTGTATTGTGTATGTCCTCCGTGGTGGCGGAGGGGACCTACAATTTTACATGATTTCCGAACCACAAGAACATAAGAAATTTATGTAAAAACTACCTGTACATTGGCAACGACCAATTTTTACAGAACTAAATAATTATCAATTTAAAACTAAGTTAATTATCGATTTAAAACTAAAGATAGAATCTCTGGATCCAGAGGATCAAGTCGTAATAGACTACTATCCACAAATATGTTACACTCTATATCTATAACCGACATACAAATATATCAGATCCAAAGAATCTAGTCAATTTCATTACGGTATCCATCAATACTAGTACTTTGCCAACGAAAAATAAGTCACGGTCCATATCGATTGCGGACCAAGTCAAAATTTACAACCATTCACTACAATATATATACTTAGGAGGAAAAGTGTAGGTGTGGCTGTAAAGACTGTACACTGTACAGTAATGTAGAAATGTGTGTGCACCCATTTTGGGTCTCCCATTTCAAGGTGTTTGTGGGGCAAGTAAAGATCATGAGTTTATCAATACCTTACAGTACTATGGGGGGCACTCGGCAGAGGAATTTCTTTAAATGGGATGTGTAAGGACAGAGAGTATCCCCTAACCCAAGATGCTGCCTCCCTATATCCCACAACACTTGTGTTGAGCTGTGGGATCTATCACCACAAAGCCTTAATTTTACTACCTTAAACCAGTGGTGGAATTCAAAAATTTTAAGAACCGGTTCGCCCTCCCCTCCCCTCCCCTTCCCCCCTTCTCCTCTCCCTTCCGTGTCAGAAATGAAAACTAAAAAATGTTTTTATTGAAATTCTTTATTTAATTTCTTTTAAATATTTCCAAATCGCCTCCAAATCGAACTCGAGAAATTTTAGGAACCGGTTCGCACGAACTGGTGCGAACCGGCTGAATGCCACCACTGCCTTAAACTATACCGAGTCTATCAACATATGCGTCTAATCGATTTTTAAACATGTTTATAGACGTGCTACTAATTACTTCTACCGGCAAACTATTCCAGCTATTTACTATTCTATGCGTAAAAAAGTTTTTCGCAACTGCTGTCTCGAACCTTCTACTTGTCAACTTACACCCGTTATTTCATGTCCTATTATATTGAGATATTTCGAAAAAGCTATCTCTATCTACGTTATCGAACCCATTCATAATTTTGAAAACCTGGATTAGATCACCCCTTAGGCTCCTAGTCTCGAGTGTAGTCAATTTTAACTCCTTAAGCCTATCCTCGTATGACTTTGACCTAAGCGACGGAATCATCTTAGTTGCTCGTCTTTGAACTCTTTCGATTTTGTCTATATCTTTGCGCATATGCGGATTCCAAAATTGGACCGCGTACTCCAAATGGGGTCTAACTAATGATTTATAAAGAGGAACTATAATATCGCGCGATTTGTACTCAAAATTTCGAGCTATAAAACCTAACACTTTGTTCGCCTTATTGACCGCTGCTGTACTTTGTTTCGCTACTTTTAAATCACCAGTGACTATAACTCCTAAATCTTTTTCCTGCTCTACGCTTCTTAAATCTTTCCCTGACATACTATACGCAAAATTACCGTTACGCGAACCTTTATGCAAAATTTTGCACTTATCAACGTTAAATCTCATTTGCCATGTGACTGACCAATCAACGATTTTATTCAGATCTTCCTGGATTTTACCTCTATCTTCGTCATTAATCGCCCTACTACCCAGCTTCGTGTCATCCGCAAACTTTGAAAGTGTAGTGAGTAGGCCGACATCTAAATCGTTAATATATATACTATAAGAAAAAGCAAGGGGCCCAATGCAGAACCCTGAGGAACGCCGCTCGCTACATTAGCCCAAGATGACTCCGCTCCATCAACGACCACCCTCTGTTTCCTACCTCGCAACCACTCTTCTAGCCAATTTATTACTACACCCCTGATTCCATGAGCCTTAGTTTTTTCAATGAGTCTTTTGTGCGGCACAGTATCAAACGCTTTTTGAAAATCTAAATACACTACATCAACCGCCCGATGTCTATCGTAAACGTCAACCACGTTTTTGAAAAATTCTAAAAGATTAGTTAAGCAAGATTTGTTTCGCCTAAAACCGTGCTGCGTATTTCTAAATAGTTTATGCACTTCTAAGTGTTCGACTATACGATCCCTAATTATTGATTCCAGTAGATTACCTACAACAGACGTTAAACTGATTGGCCTATAATTTCCCGCCGCACCTTTATCGCCTTTCTTAAAGATAGGTGTTACGTTTGCTAACTTGAAATTATCTGGTACGCACCCCTCAGAAATAGACGCATTAAAAATCTTTGTTAGCGACACAACAATGCTATCTTTTAATGCTTTTAGTTGTATGGGATATATGGAATCCGGCCCCGTTGATTTACGCGTTTTCATTTTAAAAATATAGCGCATTACCTCCCCTTCACTAGCCACAACATTATCCAAATATTACCATTATCAAAAGGTATTATGTCTATGACCGTAGGGATATTCGTTACATCTTCTATAGTAAAAACTGACGTAAAGAATTCGTTTAGCAAGGTAGCCATTTCCTTGTTTTCAGAAACTAGATCCCCGTTTACATTTTTCAACGGCCCCAAGACACTTTTTACTGGATTTCTATTGTTGACATATTGAAAGAATCGCTTGGGGTTTTCTTTACCGTCACGAGCTAAGGAGATATCAAATTCGCGGTGGGACTTTTTTATTACACGTTTCGCTTCACGCCTTAGAGATATGTAGTTGTTTCGTAACCACAAATTGTCTTTATCGCACTTATGTAGCCTGAAAGCCCTATCTCTACTCTTTATAATGTCTCCTACTCTAGAAATAAACCACAAGGGCTTGTTGTTTACTTTCGCACGCTTAATTTTGTTGGTCTGAAACATTATAACATTATAACATTATAACATATATATATATATATATATATATATATTTGTGATGGATCGAGTGGTCGGTTTTTCACAACCGCTGTTGCGGTTGTGTTTGCGGTTGTCGAATTTTTTCCAACCGCGGTTGCGGTTGCGGTTATCATATACTAGGAAAAATGCGTAATTATTAACTGGATTTAGCCACTATAGTGCGATTTAGCCAGACTTGGTACATAATATATACTAAATAGTATTTATTTAGTAAATACCTTATGTTGAACACAAGTTTTGCAATACACCACTACCGCTATTTGTGTTGCAAAACTTGTGTTCAACATAAGGTATTTACTAATAAATACTATTTAAATGAAGTATATTCTAAACTTATATAGCTATTATGAAAGAATAGGTCAAATTAATTAAAACCATATTTTGCACTAAGTGTGTTACCAGGATGAGGGACGAGGACCCATCGTACTGTTCATCCCACCTACCACTTTCCCCAGCCTCCACCCATTGGAAAGTTATGGATTATTATTCATTTGAAAAACTGATGTCAAACTTAATGACAGGCAGTGTGAATTTCAAGAATAATATTTTTGCTGCATTTTCACCTTTCAAGCGGCAACGCCTCTCATCGTACAACGTTCCCGCTCCACTGAAGAGCTTTATTGACTATTGTACTAAAGGCGATTTTAGTTTGAAGAAAATTAAATAAAAATAAATGTTACTTTATGGAGCTCACAGAGTAATAACTTAGAGCGCAGTTTAAACCAATTTTACTACGGCAGCCGTATGACGTCACGTTTAAGCACGCATAAGGAGACCCATCATTTTCTTTTTAAAAAAAGAAATATTTTTAATTAACCTAAAATTAAAATTAACTAAGCTTTTACAACCGCAACCGCACTTATGGAACGGCGGTTGCGGTTACGGTTGCGGTTGTGAATTTTTGTGCGGTTGTAGTGCGGTTGCGGTTGCGGTTGCGGTTATTCGATCCATCACTAATATATATATATATATATAATGTTATTATGTTATAATGTTTCAGACCAACAAAGACCTAGGATCCACTCATGGCTGGTCTACCTAACTGTGTTCGTAATTGTGTATTGTGTATGTCCTCCGTTGTGGCGGAGGGGACCTACAATTTTACGTGATTTCCGAACCACAAGAACATAAGAAATTTATGTAAAAACTACCTGTACATTGGCAACGACCAATTTTTACAGAATTAAATAATTATCAATTTAAAACTAAGTTAATTATCGATTTAAAACTAAAGATAGAATCTCTGGATCCAGAGGATCAAGTCATAATAGACTACTATCCACAAATATGTTACACTCTATATCTATAACCGACATGCAAATATATCAGATCCAAAGAATCCAGTCAATTTCATTACGGTATCCATCAATACTAGTACCTTGCCAACCAAAAATAAGTCACGGTCCATATCGATTGCGGACGAAGTCAAAATTTACAACAATTCATTACAATATATATACTTAGCAGAAAAAGTATAGGTGTGGCTGTAAAGACTGTACAGTAATGTCGAAATGTGTGTGCACCCATTTTGGGTCTCCCATTTCAAGGTGTTTGTGGGGCAAGTAAAGATCATGAGTTTATCAATACCTCACAGTACTATGGGGGGCACCGCTCGGCAGAGGAATCTCTTTAAATGGGGTGTGTAAGGAGAGAGAGTATCCCCTAACTCAAGATGCTGCCTCCCTATATCCCATAGGACTTGTGTTGAGCTGTGGGATCTATCACCACAAAGCCTTAATTTTACTACCTTAAACTAGACTCAATCTATCAACATATGCGTCTAATCGATTTTTAAACATGTTTATAGACGTGCTACTAATTATTTCTACCGGCAAACTATTCCAGCTATTTACTATTCTATGCGTAAAAAAGTTTTTCGCAACTGCTGTCTCGAACCTTCTACTTGTCAACTTACACCCGTTATTTCTAGTCCTATTATATTGAGATATTTCGAAAAAGCTATCTCTATCTACGTTATCGAACCCATTCATAATTTTGAAAACCTGGATTAGATCACCCCTTAGCCTCCTAGTCTCGAGTGTAGTCAATTTTAACTCCTTA
The DNA here is from genome assembly GCA_023014485.1 of Bathynomus jamesi. Lineage (NCBI taxonomy): Eukaryota > Metazoa > Arthropoda > Malacostraca > Isopoda > Cirolanidae > Bathynomus > Bathynomus jamesi. The sequence goes on along the minus strand of JAJOZX010004095.1, from coordinate 411,014 downwards.
AGCCTATCCTCGTACGACTTTGACCTAAGCGACGGAATCATCTTAGTTGCTCGTCTTTGAACTCTTTCGATTTTTTCTATATCTTTGCGCATATGCGGATTCCAAAATTGGACCGCGTACTCCAAATGGGGTCTAACTAATGATTTATAAAGAGGAACTATAATATCGCGCGATTTGTACTCAAAATTTCGAGCTATAAAACCTAACACTTTGTTCGCCTTATTGACCGCTGCTGTACTTTGATTCGCTACTTTTAAATCACCAGTGACTATAACTCCTAAATCTTTTTCCTGCTCTACGCTTATTAAATCTTTTCCTGACATACTATACGCAAAATTACCGTTACGCGAACCTATTTGCAAAATTTTGCGTTTATCAACGTTAAATCTCATTTGCCATGTGACTGACCAATCAACGCTTTTATTCAGATCTTCCTGGATTTTACCTCTATCTTCGTCATTAATCGCCCTACCACCCAGCTTCGTGTCATCCGCAAACTTTGAAAATGTACTGACTAGGGCGACATCGAAATCGTTAATATATAAAAGAAAAAGCAAGGGGCCCAATACAGAACCCTGAGGAACGCCACTCACTACATTAGCCCAACACGACTCCGCTCCATCAAAGACCACCCTCTGTTTCCTACCTCGCAACCACTCTTCTAGCCAATTTATTACTACACCCCTGATTCAATGAGCCTTACTTTTTTCAATGAGTCTTTTGTGCGGCAAGGTGTCAAACGCTTTTTGAAAATCTAAATACACTACATCAACCGCCTGATGTCTCGTAAACGTCAACCACGCTTTGGAAAAATTCTAAAAGATTAGTTAAGCTAGATTTGTTTCGCCTAAAACCGTGCTGCGTATTTCTAACTAGTTTATGCAATTCTGAGTGTTCGACTATACGATCCGTAATTATTGATTCCAGTAGCTTACCTACAACAGACGTTAAACTGATTGGCCTATAATTTCCCGCCGCACCTTTATCGCCTTTCTTAAAGATAGGTGTTACGTTTGCTAACTTGAAATTATCTGGTACGCACCCCTCAGAAATAGACGCATTAAAAATCTTTGTTAGCGGCACAACAATGCTATCTTTTAATTCTTTTAGTTGTATGGGATATATGGAATCCGGCCCCGGTGATTTACGCGTTTTCATTTTATCAATATAGCGCATTCCCTCCCCTTCACTAACAACGATATTATCCAAAATATTACCATTATCAAAAGGTATTATGTCTATGACCGTAGGGATATTCGTTACATCTTCAAGAGTAAAAAGTGACGTAAAAAATTCGTTTAGCAAGGTAGCCATTTCCTTGTTTTCAGAAACTAGATCTCCGTTTACATTTTTCAAAGGCCCCAATATACTTTTTACTGGATTTCTGTTATTGACGTATTGAAAGAATCACTTGGGGTTTTCTTTACCGTCACGTGCTATGGAGATTTGAAATTCGCGCTTGAACTTTTTTATTACACTTTTCGCTTCACGCCTTAGAGATATGTAGTTGTTTCGTAACCACAAATTGTCTTTATCGCACTTATGTAGCCTATAAGCAATATCTCTACTATTTATAATGTCTCCTACTCTAGAAGTAAATCACAAGGGCTTGTTGTTTACTTTCGCACGCTTAATTTTGTATGGTACACATTCCTCATTTATAATCCTAAATACTGTTGCTAACGATTCCCACATTAGTTTTGCGTTGGAGTTCCCCATTACGTTTTCCCAATTAACGTGTGACAATTTATTTCGAAATTTACTAAAGTCTGCGTGCTGGAAGTTAGGAATTTTAGTCGAGTTAGCTGGTTTCGAGTGACTTACTGAGAGGACAAATTCTACCATATTGTGATCGCTATTGCTTAACGGTTCTATTACTTGAAGCTCAGTAATTAGCGTATCATCCGTAGTTATTACTAAATCTAAAATACTGTCCAACCTCGTTGGTTCCCCCAACCTTTTGAATAAGAAAGCTATCCTCTAGAAAATTAACTAATCGATTACCTTCCGCGTCTCCGTGCATTGTATCGTAATTCACGTTGGCGCAATTAAATTCACCCATAACTAAAGCCTGCTCACTACCGATTATTCTCTTTAGTTCACGATATAACGCTTCGTCCGTATCAGCTGTTTGATTAGGGGGCCTATACATAACCGCATCGAGAAGTTTGAAATCGTTCAATTTAAGTTCTGCTATAGTCGAATCTATCGGTTCTGGAATTGTGTGCCTTACTTCTATAACGTTCGCAATATTATCTTTGATATACAACATAACACCGCCTCCTCGCCTACCTATTCTGTTTTAACAAAAAGTCTATAACCTTTAATTTGATGCTCCCCTACAAAGTCATGAGTTTCAGTGCTAAGCCACGATTCATTTATCGCAGTTATATCATAGTCTTTACATGCAATTAAAGAAAAAAATTCGTTTCTTTTATTTCGTAGGCTACGAGCATTTAAGGATAGAACCTTCAAATCGTTTGTAATTGCGACACACCTTCGCGAGAGCAGGGGAAATTTGTGGAATTTACGCTGGGACCGTTCGAGTTACGGCAGCCTGAAAAGAAGAGACAGTATTATGTAATAGTCTTCCTAAACGCGCAGCTCCAACGTCATTAAGATGAAGTCCATTTCCGAGGAACAAGTCCCTCCTGCCGTAGAAACTGTTCCAAAAATTTGCAAAATACACACCTTCCTTTTGGCCAAGAGATTTTAGTTTATTGTTAATATAGGTCGCCTTGCTGTAGAAATCGTTACGTTGGATAATTCGAGGAATTATACCTGTTAAAACAATCTTATTAGTTTTTTCCTTTAATCGCTCTAGTAAGTCCCTATACCTAGCCAGCAGTTCTTCCGATCTAGAATTTAAAACGTTATTAGTACCGACATGAATAACATACGTTGTGTCCTCGGCGGTACCCTCTGTAAATTGGTCAACACTATTAGTTATATCCTCCACCCTTGCACCAGGGTAGCAGTAACGGCGCCTACGAGGAGGGTTTCTCCCACAGAATTCCTCGAGCTGCCCTCGAACAATGGAATCGCCAACGAGTCGTATTTCCGGTTCATCAGCATCATCGAAACCTAAAACAGAAAACTTATTGTTTATTATTACTGGTAGACATGTCTTAGGTTTTCTCAATGGGGCTCCATTACGCACTCGAACGAAGGGTTGGGAACTAGGGGAAGAGAGAGGGCTATTAATACTATTTATATTATTAGTAGAAACTAAGGCAGGAGGGGTCGTAACTGGAGTCTCAAGGGATTCTAATTTTGCCGTCAGGAGCATCACCCTTTCTTCAAGCCTTACTCTGGCCTCTTTCTCACGTTCTAACTCGTTCCTCAGCACTTCCATGCTTGAGCACCACCTGCAAACTAACTGTTCATTATTATTAGCCATTGTAAACGCGTAAGCGGCAACTTTCCCTTCACAGCGACTGCAAGTACTTGACGGGGGTGCCATGCTCTTAATTAGTTAAACAACAAAAAAAACAACAAAAAAAACGAGCGTTTGGAAATTAATTAATTACAACGTAGGTCTACCGCGTTTTTGAAACGCAGAAACAAGTTCTTGTAATATAGAATTAAGCTCCCTACAAAAGATCTGTAAAGGAAGAGTATTTATAATACTTATCTGTCCGCGATTCGACCCGACTATTTTCCTTTTCTTCACACGGTGTGTGACCGCACTCTACCTGACCTCTCGAAGGAAGGAAAAATGAACCTTATGTCTACACGTTTTCTGATAGATTTGAAAAACAAACAAGGCAAGCCACATGCAGTAGCCTTGGTTTGATCAAATAATATAGAACTGAATAACGTCAATAAATGAAATATATTCGTTAATAAATGATTAGTAGCACGAAGTAATTCAGTTATGAATGCACCGAACACTATTTTTTTAAACGACCAACGAAAACCACTTATTCAATTGATAACACTGGACACTCGATAAAACACGTCTGTTCACAAGGAAAGACATATATATATGTATTGCATAAACTAGTTAGAAATAGGCAGCACGGTTTTAGGCGAAACAAATCTTGCTTAACTAATCTTTTAGAATTTTTTCAAAGCGTGGTTGACGTTTACGACAGTCATCGGGCGGTTGATGTAGTGTATTTAGATTTTCAAAAAGCGTTTGACACCGTGCCGCACAAAAGACTCAATGAAAAAACTAAGGCTCATGGAATCAGAGGTGTAGTAATAAATTGGCTAGAAGAATGGTTGCGAGGTAGGAAACAGAGGGTGGTCGTTGATGGAGCAGAGTCGTGTTGGGCTAATGTAGCGAGTGGCGTTCCTCAGGGTTCTGTATTGGGTCTCTTGCTTTTTCTTATATATATTAACGATTTAGATGTCGGCCTAGTCAGTACAGTTTCAAAGTTTGCGGATGACACGAAGCTGGGTGGGATGGCGATTAATGACGAAGATAGAGGTAAAATCCAGGAAGATCTGAATAAAATCGTTGATTGGTCAGTCACATGGCAAATGAGATTTAACGTCGATAAGTGGAAAATTTTGCATAGAGGTTCGCGTAACGGTAATTTTGCGTATAGTATGTCAGGAAAAGATTTAAGAAGCGTAGAGCAGGAAAAAGATTTAGTAGTTATAGTCACTGGTGATTTAAAAGTAGCGAAACAAAGTACAGCAGCGGTTAATAAGGCGAACAAAGTGTTAGGTTTTATAGCTCGAAATTTTGAGTACAAATCGCGCGATATTATAGTTTCTCTTTATAATTCATTAGTTAGACCCCATTTGGAGTACGCGGTCCAATTTTGGAATCCGCATATGCGCAAAGATATAGACAAAATTGAAAGAGTTCAAAGACGAGCAACTAAGATGATTCAGTCGCTTACACTCGAGACTAGGAGGCTAAGGGGTGATCTAATCCAGGTTTTCAAAATTATGAATGGGTTCGATAACGTAGATTGAGATAGCTTCTTCGAAATATCTCAATATAATAGGACTAGAAATAACGGGTGTAAGTTGACAAGTAGAAGGTTCGAGACAGCAGTTGCCAAAAACCTTTTTACGCATAGAATAGTAAATAGCTGTAATAGTTTGCCAATAGAAGTAATTAGTTGCACGTCTATAAACATTTTTAAAAATCGATTAGACGCATATGTTGATAGGTTGGGTATAGTTTAAGGTAGTAAAATTATTGGTTGGATAAGAAAGATTTTGATTCTCTTTTCATTAAAGATCACAATAACCAGACTAGAGTTCATAGTATGAAATTATTTAAGCCAAGATGTAGAACAAATTTAAGAAAACATAGTTTTACAAACGGAGTAATTAAATTTTAGAACAGTCTGACAGAAGAAGTGGTGACTTCAGATACAATTGTTTCTTCCAAAAGAAGGTTGGATAGTTTGATGTCTGCAAGAGACATCTGGTGATAGTGTTTAAGCCCATTTTTATTGCATGAATGGTACTAGTTTATTTCGTATATATTATGTACATTTAGGTGATAGATCCCACAGCTCAACACAAGTGTTGTGGGATATAGGGAGGCAGCATCTTGGGTTAGGGGATACTCTCTGTCCTTTCAAATTGATAATTAATTAGTTTTAAATTTATAATTATTTAGTTTTGTAAAAATTGGTTGTTGCCAATGTACAGGCAGGTTTTACATAGTGGAGCCACCTCGATGGGCCGAAGTGACCCCTAGTGTGCCCACTGTAAAAAAATTTTATGTTCTTATGTTCTTTGTGGTTCGGAACCCACGTAAAATTGTAGGTCCGCTCCGCCAACAAGGAGGACATGCACAATACACAATTACGAACACAGTTAGGTAGACCAGCCATGAGTGGATCCTAGGGTCTTTGTTGGTCTGAAACATTATAACATTAATATATATATATATATACAGGGTGGGCCGTAAGTTTCCATACATAGGAAAAATAAACATTTTTTTATGGACAACCATTTTTATTTATATAATATGCTCTACATGGTTGCCATTGTTTTGAAAACACATTTCAATACGTGTTCCCCACTGTTGATGAACACGCATTAGCACAGTTGACGTTATGCTTGTAATGGCGTTGGTGATACGTTCCTTTAGATGATTTATGTCTCGTATCTTTTCCTGATACACCATGGCCTTCAAGTGCCCCCAAAGATAGAAATCAAGGGGGGTGAGATCTGGGGATCTGGGAGGCCACTCCACAGGACCACGCCGACCAATCCAAGCATCCGGAAACTGCTGATCCAAATACCGACGCACGTGAAGACCAAACGTTTAAATTTTCCTATGTATGGAAACTTACGGCCCACCCTGTATATATATATATATTAATATATATATATATATATATATATATACAGGGTGTCCCATAAGTCCGGCATCATATGAAAAATAATAAAAAAAAGGCAAAACAAAAGATTTTATTTACAAACGTACTCATTATGTCCACCATTGTTTTCAATACAGAAATTCAGACGTTATACCCAGTCAACAAGCACACGGTGAATGATGTCAGGAGTAATGGTGTTACATGCCCCAATAATTCGCTGCCGCAAATGTTCAACACTCCTAATTTTCTTTGCGTATACCGTCGCTTTCAAGTGGCCCCAGAGATAAAAATCTAGTGGCGTGAGATCCGGGCTTCTAGCTGGCCATTCCACAGGCCCTCGACGTCCTATCCAATGACCAGTGAATTGTTGGTACAGGTATTCCCTTACTTGGGTGCTGTAATGTGCAGGAGCGCCGTCTTGCTGGAACCATGTTGGGAAATTTCCTTCGTTCAAGACACTGGGAAATGCTTCTTCCTTGAGCATACGTAGGTAGGTGCCTCCAGTGACAAGTTCATCGAAAAAGAGGGGGCCTATGATGCGATCCTTCCAAATGCCACACCATACCATCACCCGAGATGCACCTTGTTCTTTTGAAGAGGTATACCAGTGAGGGTTGTTTTGAGACCAGTAGCGGGTCTTTTGTCGATTTACCTCACCATTTCCATAAAAAACAGCCTCGTCACTGAACAGAATGGTGGACGGGAAATTGGCATCCCGAGCATAAATTATGGTTTGTAGAAATAGAAAAATATGAATTTCTCCTATGATGCCGGACTTGTGGGACACCCGTATATATATATATATATAATATATATATATATATGTGTGTGTGTGTATATATATATATATATATAATATATATATATAACCTTTGGTTAGCTTCGGCCCAAATTGTTAATTCTGACGAAGGTCAAGCTTTTCACTTCACCTTAGACCAGTGGTTCTTAACCGGGGGGGCGCGCCCCCCTAGAAACAGGAATTTCTCTAATTGTATTTGTTATTCTCTTAACGAGAGCATGGGCTAATATTGAGAAGTTATTGAGAATGTTATTTTGATTGAAGGGGGGCGTGGAGGGAAGGACCAATTCCTAGAGGGGGCATGGTAGTAAAAAGGTTAAGAACCACTGCCTTAGACCTACAGTTTAACGTGGAATCCGAACCACGCCCCATCAGTAGCCAAGCATCTTAACCACTAGGCCTCTTAGAGTACCCATTTATCTACCAACCACTTTCTTTATTGTGTGAAAGGATGAACAGCTGGGTTTTGCTGCGCGCCGGCTGCCGTCGGGTCTCGAACCCGGGGCCGATGGATTCGTAGTCAGCGACGCTAACCACTACACCACCGAGGCGCTATCGAGTAGATATATATATATATATATATATATATATATATATATGATACACACAGACAGTGCATGGAACAAGGAACTCTTCTGGGATAATTAAATCCACTATAGTCCGAATAAGTAATGGTAAATGACAAATACCATAGTTTTTCTTTTTCATGATGCTAGCCCGACGTGGGCGACGGGTCACTCGCAAAGAGGTCCCATAAATATAGCTTCCCTCACCAGCTATCTGCAAAGCAGACAGGATCCAGCTTTGGGACATGGATCTAGGGTTTAAAGCACCTAGCCATGCTACATTTAGAACCTCAATATAAGCAAAAGACTCGCTGCCTTCACGTCAGATTGAATGCATCAAAGAAAAAGAAAAACGGACATGTTATGTGCCTTGAAAAGTGGACGCTCAATTCTGCCAGTTGAGGTTTAAGTCTTGTCTTTTGGCTAAAAATATAATAGTTACCCCCTTTTTTTTTTCTTTGATGCATTCAATCTGACGTGAAGGCAGCGAGTCTTTTGCTTATATTGAGGTTCTAAATGTAGCATGGCTAGGTGCTTTAAACCCTAGATCCATGTCCCAAAGCTGGATCCTGTCTGCTTTGCAGATAGCTGGTGAGGGAAGCTATATTTATGGGACCTCTTTGCGAGTGACCCGTTGCCCACGTCGGGCTAGCATCATGAAAAAGAAAAACTATGGTATTTGTCATTTACCATTACTTATTCGGACTATAGTGGATTTAATTATCCCAGAAGAGTTCCTTGTTCCATGCACTGTCTGTGTGTATCATAAAAAACTCAGGGGACCATTCTGAGTTCATTCCCATATATATATATATATATATATATATAATATATATATATTAGTGATGTAGCGGATGTCATTTTTTTCACATCCGCGGATGCGGATGCGGATGAGGATGTTTGATTTCAACATCCGCGGATGCGGATGCGGATGCGGATGCCTACATTTTCGTTAGTTTTTAGGATATATTCGAGATTTGTTGTGTTTAACGTATATAATAAGTTATTATATAGAGAGAGCTGTAGCTATAATGTAGTATAATTGATTAATTGTACAATAATTGCTGTACTTTTCTCTGAACATATAAAATAATATCAAGCATCTAACTAATATAGAAATCAATTAGTGAATTCGTCTGCAAATAAATTCGTTATATTTTGTTGAGTTTCAGCCACAATTAGAAACCATAATTGTGTTACCAGGATGCGGGACGTGAACCCAACTCAAATGCACCCCCACCGACCTCTTTCCCCAACCTCCACCCTTATAGAAAGAGATCTTTAATTAGCTTGATAACTATTTATATTAAGTTTAAAGTTTTATTAGGCATATTTATAAATGAGTAATTAAAATAAAGTAAACTAAGATGTTCATCGTTTAATGTTCAAACTTAATTATAGGAAGGTTATGCTTAAGGAACATTAACTTTTCTGCCTTTTCTGCTGCCAGTCTGTTTCTCTTTTCATCATATATTAATCCAGCACTGCTAAATAATCTCTCGCTTGGTACGTTTGTTGGAGGACAGGCTAAATGTTGCCTTGCAAGTTTACTCAAGTATGGATAGATATTCTGCGTATTTTTCCACCAACTAATAGGATTGTCACATGCAGCCAGGCGTTTTTCTTGGTGATAGCTCTCGATCATTTTTACTACATCTTTTGACATCGCGTAGGTCTCGTCATTGCTGCTTGACTCAAGAAACTGAGAGACAGATTCTGTGATAGATTTGCTTGTTGAAGGTGTTGGTTCTGTCACTGAAACTTTTATTCTTTTGGTGGGTGGCGAAGCGACAGATTCAAGAGATTGAAGCTCTTCAACTGCTTTGCCAAGTGATGATTTAACTCGTTCTAATGTACTAGGTGAAAATAACTTAGCTTTGTAACGTGGATCTAAGTAGGTTGCAAGAGAGTAACTTCATAAAAGAACAGCCTCTCGTCTTGTCGCTTGCATTACTTTTGCGCACAATGAACTAGTTCTATTAATAAAGTAGAATTTGATAACTTCCGCTTATTAATGACGTTTTATCTCAACGGTCCAAATCCGCACGACATCCGCAGTCCAAAGTGCGGATGCGGATGCGAGAAAATATGCGGATGCGGATGCGGATGTGACCTACATCACTAATATATATATATATACACACATTCAACTGCAAAGAACACGCAGTATAAATAACGTAAAGAACGACGCTTGTATAGGAGATATTCCGCGCAAGACGAGAGAGAGAGAACGAAACAAATGAAAAAATGAGGTAACCACCCGGGAATCGAACCCGGGATCTTCCGATTGCCGGTCAGATGCGATACCATTACACCATGGGCCTCACTTCCAAATGCCGTAATTCTTCTACATACTCGCAGAAACCAATGCCCCAAGGGGCACCTCCCGCATGCCGTAACATTATATACATTCAACTGCAAAGAACACGCAGTATAAATAACATAAAGAACGACGCTTGTATAGGAGATATTCCGCGCAAGACGAGAGAGAGAGAACGAAACAAATGAAAAAATGAGGTAACCACCCGGGAATCGAACCCGGGATCTTCCGATTGCCGGTCAGATGCGATACCATTACACCATGGGCCTCACTCTTCCAAATGCCGTAATTCTTCTACATACTCGCAGAAACCAATGCCCCATGTATATATAATGTTACGGCATGCGGGAGGTGCCCCCTTGGGGCATTGGTTTCTGCGAGTATGTAGAAGAATTACGGCATTTGGAAGAGTGAGGCCCATGGTGTAATGGTATCGCATCTGACCGGCAATCGGAAGATCCCGGGTTCGATTCCCGGGTGGTTACCTCATTTTTTAATTTGTTTAGTTCTCTCTCTCTCGTCTTGCGCGGAATATCTCCTATACAAGCTTCGTTCTTTACGTTATTTATACTGCGTGTTCTTTGCAGTTGAATGTGTATATATATATATATATATATATATATATATATATATATATATGAATATATATATGTATATATATATATATATGTGTGTGTATATATATATATGTATATATATTATATTGTTACTTACTTTTGTTACTTTTGTTGAGTTTGAACGACGGTTCAGGATCGACCTGCGGTCGACCCCTCTGCAGCATCCCGCCTCATTTGCGGGACTTGGTGAAGGAGGGAATTGCTCTCTGATCGCCTCCTGCCCTCGTAGCCAGCCACTGGTCAGGGACTTTGCACAAGAATCTGTCCAGCTGGTTCTTGAAGTTATTCAGGTCGGTGTGCTGGAGATTCCTCACTTCTTTTGGAAGGACATTGAAAAGCTTTGGGCCCCGTATTCTGAGGGTATTTTCCATCCTCGTTTTCATGGCTCCTTGTCCCACCGCAGCTGGGACCGTACAAAATCTGCCTCTTCTCTCATTCCAGTTTGTTTCTATTTCATTTCTGAGGTTAGGGACAGAGCCCTCAAGTATTTCCATATGTATATTATTGTGTACCGCTCGCCTTCTTTCAAGAGAGTAGAGTTCCAGGGATTGTAGTCGAGACCAGTAGTCTTCACCTTCCGTTTCCTCTATCTTAGACGTAAAAGTCCTTTGTATAGCTTCAATGCTCGCAATGTCTCTTTTTCTGTGTGGGCTTGTGAGTACTGAGCAATACTCAATTATTGGTAGGACTAGACTCTTCCATAATTTGAGCATGATGTTTGCTTTTCTGCTGCGGAAGCTCCTCCAGATGATTCCCATTATTTTTCTAGCCGTTGTGATTTTGATTTTATAGTGCTCTCTGAATTCTGCATCCGACGACATTATTACTCCAAGATCCCTGACTTGTGGATTTGGTGTTATCTGTTTGGCTTGCGGAGTTTTGTACCCTTTTTTCTGTAGCTCTTTGTTATTACCATATCTTAGAAGTTGGAATTTTTCTTCGTTGAACTTCATATTGTTGTCTTCTGCCCACTGGAATAATGTTTCAATGTCGTTTTGTAGTTTTCTTATGTCATCTTCGTTCAATATTTCCTTACATATCTTTGTGTCATCTGCGAAGCATGATACAATACTGTCCTTAATATCTGCATCAATATCTGCAATCATTATTATGAACAGCAAGGGAGCTAATACTGTCCCTTGTGGGACAGAGCTCACGACTTCCGAGACTTCCGATTTAACTCCGTTTACCACCACTCTTTGCGTTCTTTGCGTCAAGAAATTAAATATCCACCTTCCTAGCTTTCCAGTAATTCCTGTATCCTTAAGTTTGTGTGCTATGATTCCATGGTCACATTTATCGAAGGCTTTAGCAAAGTCAGTATATATTACATCAATGTTTTGTCCTCGACACAATGTTCCTAATATTTTCTCCTGGTGGTCTAGTAGCTGTGACAGGCATGATCTACCCGCCCTGAAGCCATGTTGATTTGGGTTGTATAAGTCTTTTTCTTGTAGGTAGTAGGTAGTTTTGCTCTAATTATGCGTTCAAAACACTTTATAAGGTGTGAGGTGAGAGCCACTGGCCGATAATTTTTGGGCATTGCTCTGTTACCACCTTTAAATAGGGGGGCAATGTTCGCGTTCTTTAAGGGAGTGGAATTTGTCCTGTGTCGAGTGATTTCCTCCATAGTAAGTATAGCGGTTTTGCAATACTCTCTTTGCATTTCTTCAGAAATGTGGCACTCCATGTTTCTGGCCCTGGCGCTGAATTGTCTCGCATCTGTGATAAGGCCGTAATTACATCTCCTTCCGTGAACTCGAAGTCCATTAATAGGTTTGTGCCGGGATTTGTTCTTGGTTGATCTGTTTCAATGTCGAAAAACTCGTCTGGGTTTTCCACTTCCATCTCGGACTTAGGGGTGCTAAACACAGATTTAAATTGTTCCCTAAGCAGTTCACTTATTTCTTTCGGGTCATTTGTGTATTCGGCCTCCCCGTCTATCAACGGTCCAATACTCTCTTACACTGCATTTTCCTTTTCGCAAAAGTGTAGAAGTATTTTGGGTTTTTTTATGTTTTCTGCTACCTTGTTTTCCTCCTCGTTTGTCTTATGTATGAATGTTTGCTTTAGGTCCATTTGTATTTCGCCAAGTTTCCTCTCTAGTTTGAATCTCTTTGCATCAGTTCTGCATCTGTGGAGATGTTTTACGGTTTGTCTTCGTTGCCTGAATAGAGTCCTGATTTTCCTCTCGAGCTTGCTACGTTTTCTTTCCTGTCTCTCTGGAATATGTTTCAGTATTATAGGTTTGGTTTCCGTCTACATTATACAGAGTATTTTTTGTGGAGTCTTCTCGTGTAGTAGCAATTCCCAATTTACCTCCTTTAAATCTTTATTTACGTTTTCCCAATTTACTTTCTTTGAATTTATGTCTAAGCCTTCAAATATTCCATCTGCCTCTCTAGGACGCGTTTTCGGACCTCTGGGTGCTAACTTCAATTGTATATCGATGAAGTTATGGTCGGAGAACGTTGTGTGCGTTACTTTTTTATTTATTATTATCTCGTTGTTATTTGTCCAGATTAAATCCAAAACGTTCTCCTTTCTCGTGGCTTCACAGATTTCCTGGGTAAAGGCGTAATGTTCTATAATATCTAATAGCACTATTGCTTGGGTTCTGTCATCTTTAGTAATGTTGCCATGAAACTTCTCAACATATATAACTTCGTCATTTTTCTTCCATGATATGAATGGGAAATTAAAATCTCAAAAAATTAGAATATTTGTTGCTGGAGTTTCAAGTAATTTTAATATGTTTTCTATTTCATTTGTAGCAAATTGGAATTCACTTTTTGTGGTGTTTGGTGGTCTGTAGATGTTCATAATGGTTAGGTTCAGTTCTTTTACTTTTAATATAATAACTTCAAGTGTGCTGTTTGATTTCTTTACCCTCACTTCACATGTGTAAGTGTTTTTCACGTAGATACAACGCCCTCCTCCTCGTCTAGCCACTCTATCTGCTCTGTATATGTTGTATTCTTGCAATGCTATTTCAGTATTTTCGATGCAGTTTTCACAGCCTTTTTCGCACTTATGTGTGTTTCCGTTAGGCATATGATATCTATGCTGGTTTCCGTAGCTAAATTTTGAAAGTATTGTAATTTGCAGTCTGCATGGTCCGTATAGAGGCCTTGTATATTTGTGTATAATACATTTACCGGGTTTCTAATCTTCGTGTTCGATTCTCCTAAATGATGGTCGTTTCCTGGTCGATGTCGGTTCCTGTTTAGTGTTATTGGTTGGGTCGCTGCATTTGGGAGTATTGGGGTTGCAGCCCGTGATACCACTGTTGTTGTTGTATTATTGGTGGGTGGTGTTGAATAGGGGGGTGATGTGCGTAATGTTGTGGTGCATATGTTTGCGGCGTTCTGTCTCTCCTTGTTAGAAGGGCAAGCTGAGCTTTTATTATTCTCATTTCTTCCAAAAAATATGTTTCATTACTCTTGCTATTTCTTCTATGTCGAATATCTGTTCTTTCCCGTTCTCTTCTTTGAGTACCCTTTATGTGAAAATGCGGGCACTCTATGTTCAGGCATTTTTTCTCAGTAATTGACTGTCTGCACATACGAGGGTGAAAAAAGTTGCAGTTTGGTCCGTACTTGGACTTCCCATTCCTCATCATATAGAAGCATTTTGTAGGGTGATTGTATATGCAATTTGAGCCATATTTGACCGCACCTATTTTATAATATTCGCATATGGCCCATCGTTTAAATTCCCTCTGTGTTTTATGTGATTCGATTTCCTCCTTCTGCTTCGCCACCACTTCTTCCCTACTCAGTGGGGTTGTTTCCTTTGGTGTGTATTTCGTATCTCCCTCTTCTGCCGTGGGTACCTCTTTTTCTGAGGCTGCTTTCGCCCCTCCCTGTAGTGTGTTTTCTTTTTCCTTCTCGGTTGTGTAGGCGTTTTCTGTTTCATGTTTTTCTGTCAGTAGAGCTGCTGTACTTGATTCTTCTATTTCAACATTTTGTGTTCACCTCTGTACTAATTTTCTATTGTTTTCCATGCACTTGACGCATAAGAAACCACAAAGTCCTATGATTTTGTTATTTATTCTAGTTACCATTCTCCTGTCTTTTCTATCTAAGTTCATACATTCGTAGTGCTTAAAGGTATTGCACAGAATGCAGTTTAAGCCCGAAGTTTGGTCTGCTTCGTTTTTGCAATCGCAAAGTTGATATTCCATTCCACATAATCCGGCTTTATCCAATTGTCTGACTTTCCCGCAATTTACACAATTCTTCGTATGTTTTGCCATTTTCTCCTTTATTAACTCTTTTATTTCCTGATTTTATTTTCCTCGCTTCTCAAATTTCTTTCGATAACTCTACCTTCGTTTTTATGGCACTGATCTTTTTCCCTCTTAGGCCTAGTGTACAATCTCAGAGCTGTTTTTCCGTTCGAAGTATTTTAAATTTATATTTCGATGTTTTTTCGTTGTGCAAGCTATATGCCACCGGCTTTCATTTAATAATTTATTATCGCGAATTCACTGGTATTAAATACACACACTGGTATAATATAAAATTTACGGCTGATTTTATAAACACTAGTTATTTCGATATTACACAGAGCGGAAACAAAACGTCCATACACCACGAGGTAGAAAAACACATATCACACATTGAGTATATATATATATATATATAATATATATATATTATATATATATATATATATATATATATATATATATATATATATATATTGATATATATATATATATATATATATATATATATATATATATATATAAATAATGTTATAATGTCGGAGATGGACTTCATCTTGATGACGTTGGAGCTGCGCGTTTAGGAAGACTATTTCATAATACTTTTCAGGCTGCCGTAACTCGAACGGTCCCAGCGTAAATTCAGCAAATTTCCCCTGCGCTCGCGAAGGTGTCGCAATTACAAACGATTTGAAGGTTCTATCCTTAAATGCTCGTAGCCTACGAAATAAAAGAAACGAATTTTTTTCTTTAATTACTTGTGAAGACTGTTATAATTGCGATAAATGAATCGTGGCTTAGCACTGAAACACGTGACTTTGTAGGGTAGTATCAAATTAAAGGTTATAGACTTTTTGTAAAAAACAGAATAGGTAGGCGAGGAGGCGGTGTTATGTTGTATATCAAAGATAATATTGCGAACGTTATAGAAGTAAAGCTCACAATTCCAGAACGGATAGATTCGACTATAGCAGAACTTAAATTGAACGATTTCAAACTTCTTGATGCGATTATATATAGGCCCCCTAATCAAACAGCTCATACGGAGGAAGCGTTATATCGTGAACTAAAGAGAATAATAGGTAGTGAGCAGGCTTTAGTTATGGGTGACTTTAATTGCGCCAACGAGAATTACGATACAATGCAGGGGGACGCGGAAGGAATCGTTTAGTTAATTTTCTCGAGGATAGCTTTCTTGTTCAAAAAGTTGGGGAATCTACGAGGTTCGACAGTATTTTAGATTTAGTAATAACTACGGATGATAGGTTAATTACTGATCTTCAAGTAATAGAACCGTTAAGCAATAGCGATCACAATATGGTAGAGTTTGTCCTCTCAGAAAGTCACTCGAAACCAGCTAACTCGACTAAAATTCCTAACTTCCAGCACGCAGACTAGTAAATTTCGAAATAAATTGTCACACGTTAATTGGGAAAACGTAATGGGGAACTCCAACGCAAAACTAATGTGGGAATCGTTAGAAACAGTATTTAGGACTATAAATGAGGAATGTGTACCGTACAAAATTAAGCGTGCGAAAGTAAACAACAAGCCCTTGTGATTTACTTCTAGAGTAGGAGACATTATAAAGAGTAGAGATAGGGCTTATAGGCTACATAAGTGCGATAAAGACAATTTGTGGTTACGAAACAACTACATATCTCTAAGGCGTGAAGCGAAAAGTGTAATAAAAAGTCCAAGCGCGAATTTGAAATCTCCATAGCTCGTGATGGTAAAGAAAACCCCAAGCGATTCTTTCAATACGTCAACAACAGAAATCCAGTAAGAAGTGTCTTGGGGCCGTTGAAAAATGTTAAAGGAGATCTAGTTTCTGAAAACAAGGAAATGGCTACCTTGCTAAACGAATTTTTTACATCAGTTTTTACTATAGAAGATGTAACGAATATCCCTACGGTCATAGACATAATACCTTTTGATAATGGTAATATTTTGGATAATACTGTAGGTGAGGTAAAGCGCTATATTGATAAAATTAAAACGCGTATATCACCGGGGCCGGATTCCATATATCCCATACAACTAAAAGAATTAAAAGATAGCATTGTTGTGCCGCGCCGCTAACAAAGATTTTTAATGCGTCTATTTCTGAGGGGTGCGTACCAGATAATTTCAAGTTAGCAAACGTAACACCGATCTTTAAGAAAGGCGATAAAGGTGCGGCGGGAATTAATAGGCCAATCAGTTTAACGTCTATTGTAAGTAAGCTACTGGAATCAATAATTAGGGATCGTATAGTCGAACACTTAGAATTGCATAAACTAGTTAGAAATGCGCAGCACGGTTTTAGGCGAAACAAATCTTGTTTAACTAATCTTTTAGAATTTTTCCAAAGCGTGGTTGACGTTTACGATAGACATCGGGCGGTTGATGTAGTGTATTTAGATTTTCAAAACGCGTTTCACACCGTGCCGCACAAAAGACTCATTGAAAAAAGTAAGGCTCATGGAATCAGGGGTGTAGTAATAAATTGGATAGAAGAGTGGTTGCGAGGTAGGAAACAGAGGGTGGTCGTTGATGGAGCCGAGTCGTGTTGGGCTAATGTAGCGAGTGGTGTTCCTCAGGGTTCTGTATTGGGCCCCTTGCTTTTTCTTGTATATATTAACGATTTAGATGTCGGCCTAGTCAGTACAGTTTCAAAGTTTGCGGATGGCACGAAGCTGGGTGGTAGGGCGATTAATGACGAAGATAGAGGTAAAATCCAGGAAGATCTGAATAAAATCGTTGATTGGTCAGTCACATGGCAAATGAGATTTAACGTTGATAAGTGCAAAATTTTGCATATAGGTTCGCGTAACGGTAATTTTGCGTATAGTATGTCAGGGAAAGATTTAACAAGCGTAGAGCAGGAAAAAGATTTAGGAGTTATAGTCACTGGTGATTTAAAAGTAGCTAAACAAAGCACAGCAGCGGTCTATAAGGCGAAGAAAGTGTTAGGTTTTATAGCTCAAAATTTTGAGTACAAATCGCGCGATATTACAGTTCCTCTTTATAAATCATTAGTTAGACCCCATTTGGAGTACGCGGTCCAATTTTGGAATCCGCATATGCGCAAAGATATAGACAAAATCGAAAGAGTTCAAAGACGAGCAACTAAGGTGATTCCGTCGCTTAGGTCAAAGTCGTACGAGGGTAGGCTTAAGGAGTTAAAATTGACTACACTCGAGACTAGGAGGCTAAGGGGTGATCTAATCCAGGTTTTCAAAATTATGAATGGGTTCGATAACGTAGATAGAGATAGCTTTTTCGAAATATCTCAATATAATAGGACATGAAATAACGGGTGTAAGTTGACAAGTAGAAGGTTCGAGACAGCAGTTGCCAAAAACGTTTTTACGCATAGAATAGTAAATAGATGGAATAGTTTTCCGGGAGAAGTAATTAGTTGCATGTCTATAACATGAGTAGTATAGCCGCAAAAAGGTAGAGTGCAGGAATGTTGCAAGAGGTAATGATCAATGTTGCAAAGGGGGGGGGATGCTGCAGATGCAACAAGGGGTCATGAAACTTGGAGGCGGCGTTATACCACAAGAGAAAGACAGGAGAAGGAGAGAAAGGAAGAGAGGTGTTCACCTGGCAGGAGCCAAGTGCACACTAAGACTTCAGCCAAGTGGCCGTTGTCTTATAGACCCCTATTCAGCCAGTTGGCTTAGAAGGAGCCAAGGGGGCGAGTACACCTGAAGGGGAGGAGAAGGGAGGGATCTTCCGGGGGAGATGGGAGGTTGACCTCCCCAAAGAGGTTGCCTTAGCCTAAGAGAGAAATGATAGACGGAGGAATACTTTGGGGGGAGCAGGTGGGATGTCCTAACCCCCCAAAGGGAAACTAAGCTAAGTCTTAACCTAAGAAGGGAAGGAGAGCATGGGCGTCCGGAGCGGGGGCTAGAGGGGGCAGTTGCCCTCCCTTGGAAATTTGTGTTTGGTCAATTTCACTGAAACTTACACGACTATAGTTAATCATAGTATCATATAACATATAAAAAATGGACTTGACTGGTAGAAAAAAAAATGCACTGCGACCACTACGAGTAAAAGCCGTAGGGGAGATGACGGTTTTTACTCGTAGTGGTGGTCGCAGTGCATTTTTTTCCTACCTAATAAAGAACTAATAAGAACTAAGAACTAATAAGTTAGTTTTGCCTCCCCCCCTTGCGAAAAATCCTGCGGACGCCCCTGAAGGAGAGATCTTTATTCGGCCGAAGTTCGCATCAAACTACCATCTCCGAAGCCTAGCGGGTCTTATGTAGATGATGGTTGAGTTGCCAGATACCATTTTTTATTTTAATGGTACAGGTATACATTATTAGGGTGAGTTGCTAGATACCATTTTAATTCGTTACCAAAGCAAACATACTTTCTCTTTTAAGCGAAATAATCACCAATATTAACAATAAAAACTGTTTATTAATAAATAGAATGTCTTCTACTGCACAAAAATAATATAATACGTACAATCGTCAAAATAAAGAGTTCAGACGAAATACACACACACAAACAATTGAACAACTTTCTCCTTACCTTATATATATATATATATATATAAAGAATCATATTAACTGTGTCTATTTAATTTTTTCATTCCTTATATATATATATATATATATATATATATATATATATATATATATATATATATATATAAACGGATTTTCACCTTAAAGTGAATTAAAACAATATTAACATTAAAAAATTCACTAAACAATTGGCTCAGCAAAAGAAATCGTTCCATTAACATATTCTCAAATCTATATACACACACACACACACACACGCACACACACACACACACCTCTGTATGTATTATGTGAATGAAAATCAGAAAAAATGCCAAAACTATATTAATTTAAAGTAAATGAATTTTCTCCTTTTAAGAGAATCAATTATTAAAACCGATATTAACAATATAAGAAATTAATTATTTAAACGCCGTTTTATTTACTTTCTTTCAGTTATTAAAACGAATCCAAAATATTAACTCTTAGAATAATGTTTTAACATCGTGTTCAGACGAGGAGTGAGCTGTGCAGGTAGCCAAGAGTTCGAGCTAAAAGGTCCAGCCCGAGGCCTTTTAAAACCGCAAACTGGCGAGAAGGAATTTGGATCGAACTTTCTCTCTCAAAGACTCAATTCCACCTCTTCTAGCTTTCCATGCGTTTGTCTTGTAAATAAAAAAAATGTTTTTATTAAATGCGTTGATTATTTCTCTTTACTTGCAAATTTGTATGGCATCATCTTCTTAGTTTATTGAAATGAATGAATAAAAAATGGAAAGGTATATTATTATTATTATACATTTTTCAAAATTAACACACACACACACACACACACACATTTTTGTCAGAGAGAATGAGGATCACGCACACACACACACACAGATTTTTTCAGAGAAAGTGAGGATCAAGCACACGCACGCACACACTCACATACACTATATATATATATATATATATATATATATATAGGGTGATATGCACAAAGACAAATTTTTCTATGTAGTAATAATAATTAACTCGTCGCCGAATTGCAAAGATTATGCTTTTCACCCCGCATTAGACCTACAGTTTAATGTGGAAACCGAATAAAATACTGTTTACAATATCTTTACATTCGGTGAAGGGTTTACAGAATTGCAATGGTTAAGCTTTTCACTCCACCTTAGACCCACAGATAACGAATTGAATTTCAATAACTAAATACAATTTTTCCACAAGCCTACGCGAAAAGCCAAACCGAATATATTAATTAATCAGAGTTGAAACTCAATCAGAAATAGAAAAAATATCATTACACCTCTTTCACTTTCTCCCTTTTAGCCGAATTGCAATGGTTAAGCTTTTCACTCCGGCTTTAGACCTACAGTTTAATGTGGAAACCGAATCAGAAATACATCTCGTCAGGGAATCATTGCTCATTCTTTCACATCATAATTTCAACATTTAAAATAACAGGATCATTTCTTCCCATCTTATTTTCAGTTTTGGGTCCTTTACTGACTAGTCGATTACATTAGTGATTATTGATCCGGGAATAGTATGATCACAAAATGTGATATGCACAAAGACAAATTTTTCTATGTAGTAACAATAATAATGAACTTTTTACAGAATTGGAATGGTTAAGCTTTTCACTCCGCCTTAGACTCACAGTTAAACGAATTGAAATTCAATAACTAAATACAATATTTCCACACCCCTACGCGAGAAGTCAAACCGAATACATTAATTAATCAAAGTTGAAACTCAATCAGAAACAGAAAAAATATCATTACACACTTTTCACTTTCTCCCTTTTAGCCGAATTGCAATGGTCAAGCTTTTCACCCGCATTAGACATACAGTTTAACGTGGAAACCGAATCAGAAATACATCTCGTCAGGGAATGATTGCTCACTCTTTCACATCAATCTCGCTGATTTGTTCATTTTGACAATGGTTAAGCTTTTCACTCCGGCCTTAGACCTACAGTTTAACGTGGAAGTCGAATCAGAAATACATCTCGTCAGGGAATCATTGCTCACTCTTTCACATCATAATTTCAAAATTTAAAATAACAGGATCATTTCTTCCCATCTTATTTTCAGTTTTGGGTCCTTTACTGACAAGTCGATTACATAAGTGATTATTGATCCGGGAATAGTATGATCGCAAAATGTGATATGCACAAAGACAAATATTTCTATGTAGTAACATTAATAATTAACTTTTTTACAGAATTACAATGGTTAAGCTTTTCACTCCGCCTTAGACCCACAGTTAAACGAATTGAAATTCAATAACTAAATACAATTTTTCCATACGCCTACGCGAGAAGTCAAACCGAATACATTAATTAATCAAAGTTGAAACTCAATCAGAAACAGAAAATACAAGAAGATACAAGAAGATACAAAAAGTGTAATGAAAAAGAACAGCTTCAGAGTTCATTCACACCATACGTACACTTATCTCGTGTACACAGTGTACACTTTCCACATTGTGTCCGACAACACAGAAGCTCTTTCCAAAATTGTTGTGAAAGTGCAATGAAAAAGAACAGCTTCAGAGTTCATTCACACCATGCGTACACTTATCTCGTGTACACAATGTACACCTTCCACATTGTGTCCGACAACATAAAACCTCTTTCCAAATTGTTGTGAAAGTGTAATGAAAAAGAACAGCTTCAGAGTTCATTCACACCATGCGTACACTTATCTCGTGTACACAATGTACACCTTCCACATTGTGTCCGACAACACAGAAGCTCTTTTCAAAATTGTAGCAAGAAGATACAAAAAGTGTAATGAAAAAGAACAGTTTCAGAGTTCATTCACACCATGCGTACATTTATCTCGTGTGCTCAGTGTACACCCTCCACATTGTGTCCGACAACACAGAAGCTCTTTCCAAAATTGTTGCAAGATGCAAAAAGTGTAATGAAAAAGAACAGCTTCAGAGTTCATTCACACCATGCGTACACTTATCTCGTGTACGCAGTGTACACCTTCCACATTGTGTCCGACACACTATTTTTCTTCTACGCTAGAGAATACACATCTGAAATCCACGGCTTTCACCGCTCAACTGAGTACGCAGGGGTAGAGATATCCCCAGGTAGTAGCAGGAGTCACTTTTTTAGGCGTAAGTGGTTTGTTCAGGTTGAGTTGTCAGATACCACTTTTTATTTTAATTGTTCAGGTATACATTATTAGGGCGAGTTGCCAGATACCATTTTAATTGTTCAGGTTTACATTATTAAGTTGTCAGATTGTACCATTTATTTAATTAATTCTTAAAAGTTGGCTTAGAATTCCGCTAGTAGGTTTAGAAGGCGTAACCAGCCATTTGATATAATTGTTTACAACCAAAAGAATTAAATAAACAACATTACAACATTGTTTATTATAAATATATAGAAAATAAATATACATTTGAATGATCAATTAAAAATAATAATAGTTTAAGAAACATGAAGGAGGAATATGCATATAATAAAAAAAATATATCCGTCAATATAACAGTACAGGAGAAATATATATAATATACACTAGGGCGACCAGGGCGGCTCGTTTTTACAGTTTTTTCGATATTTGATTGGGGGTAGTGCGGAAAAGTTGCGATTTGGAGAGAAAATAAAGTGTGTACAATTTTTTTGATCTACGTCAATACCTTCCGGTGGCGGCGAGTCCCTAAAAATCGAAAAATAGGCCTAACGGGGTAGATTGGAAAATGATTTTAAAGACTTACAAAATAAACAATAAAAATTTCAGCACAATCTGTTAATAACTTCCGGTGGCGTCTTAGCCGTTAAAATATCCAAAATATTGATTTAAAGCAAGTTTTAACAAGATGTTATACAAATGTTAATTCCGGTATATTTCTGTGCAAACAACCCTGAGAACACTATTATAGGCTTGAATAAATTAATAGCAGTCATTGAACAATGAACATTATATAAAAATTATATAAAATTATATAAACTTTTTGTGTTTTTAGGCCTATTTTTCGATTTTTAAGGACTCACCGCCACCGGAAGGTATTGACGTAGATCAAAAAAATTTTACACACTTTATTGTCTCTCCAAATCGCAACTTTTCCGCACTACCCCCAATCAAATATCGAAAAAAGTGTAAAAACGAGCCGCCCTAATATACACACACACAATTATATTATGGAGATATATAGAAAATAAATATACATTGGAATGATCAAAAAACAAAAATAAAAAATACTGTAACCATCAACATAGCAGAAATATATACACACAACTAAATAAATAAATACATACACTTTATCTTCTACCGCGCAACATAAGAAATAATATAGCCATCAATATAGCAGATATATATATATATATATATATATATATATATATATATATATATATATACACACACACAAATATGTTAAATATATAAATACATTTAACTTTTTTTCAAAATACTAAACTCGCACTTAACCGAGTCTACAATTACATCATTATTGCTCTGCATTACGCAGTATACGCGGTTTAATAATATTTCACCGCTTAAAGTATAGGGAAACCTGTACTCGATATGAAGGGCCTTCATATCGTTCAGTACTATTTTTGTTCCCACTTTACAACCGGTTGGTAAGTTATCTTTAATTACGTCTAGAATACAATCAAAAGCACGCACCAAGCGTTCATCGTTAGCCACATTATTAAACACAAGTTTATAAACACGCCTTTCCAATCGAGGGTTTATTTCTACCGACCCGAGCTTTTCAATCGTGAACTCATCTTCACTCAACATAGCGGTAATTGAAATAATCTTCTAAATCGTTACGACAACTGCTCGTTATAGAAATTTCGGTTTTAATGTTTTAACACTCCCTAAATACGCACCAGACAGTTCCCGTCAGTGTAAATTTCATGAACTAGGCACATTTTATAACGGTTTTATTGTTTTACCATTCACCATTTCCACAAACTAAACGTCTTCACACTCCGGTGCACTATTTGAGAGAAACATATGACCATATTTTTCCTTTTTATTTAACAGACGATACTCGTCTCTAAAGTCTGCTAAAAACTCACGCAGGGCACTAGCCACAACCTCACTACGAACCTCATCATGATATACATCAATATAGTGATAAAAATACTTAAGATTTTCCATGATGACGACATTTACATTTTCAACCGAAGTGTACGAGTGCTCGGTATGGTGTAACATGATATAATACCGCTTGGTACACCACTCATCCACAAGACTCACTATCCATATCTGCTGCTTCTCTTCTGCACGCGTTGTTTCTTTTACTTTACGGTATATGTGAGACTTTATAAAGCTTAGCTCTAT
Source organism: Bathynomus jamesi (assembly GCA_023014485.1). Taxonomy (NCBI): domain Eukaryota; kingdom Metazoa; phylum Arthropoda; class Malacostraca; order Isopoda; family Cirolanidae; genus Bathynomus; species Bathynomus jamesi. The sequence goes on along the minus strand of JAJOZX010004095.1, from coordinate 386,365 downwards.
AGCATACTTCAGCACATCGTCTGGGCAACGAAAGCCTACAACGGTCTCACCAGAATAACCATAGAGTATTTGTACATCTTGCTCCTTCGCACGATCCAATGTGGTTTTAAAAGAGGCAAAGGAGGGGGTAATAGGAAGTTTTACGGTATCTACCACATCTTGACACTTTGCTGAATACCATTTCATAAACGTTAAACAAGCAATATTAAAGGTAGCCATTTTCTTCTACGCGGGCGAATACACGTCTGAGCTCAAGGGCTTACTGCAATCAACTGACCACGCAGGGAAGCCCAGGTAGTAGCATGACTCACGTTGCTGGTCTTATATTCAAGGTATATATATATTTACAAATACGTGTGATAAATAAGTTAACAATTGAAATTATGTTAACACAAGAAATAACAGAAAACACAAGAAAAAACAAATGCATAGATTTGGTGATCACAAACAGCAGTAACCTAATACTTTAAAGAGTGCATTCTATTAAATACTTTTAGCCTATGTTCACGAATTAATACCGGTTTTAAAATAGATTCAGTTTCCTCAATTCGTCTCTGAAATCTTAATCTGTCCCGAGCGCACTCTTCCCGTTGTCCCCTTCTACAGCAATCAGCAACGGGGTAAGTTAGAACCTTGTCACAGAATTTTACTTTTGGGGGGTTTGGTGCAACCCAAACGTTTCCAATTTCATCATTCCATCTTTGGTTCACGAATTTTAACTCTTCTGCAGTTTTGTCAACGCTGCATCTATCATCACTTCCAAAGTCACTTTCATCAGTGCAAACAATGTTATGATTAGTGTCAGGATTTTTGAGGCAACTTTTTCTTTGTGCTGACAATGAACTGGATTTAAATGATGATGGTACACGGATCTGTTCCGATACTTCTGAATTATTCATATTTGATGGTTATATACGAGATAATATACGACTATCAAATAAAACGGTAAATGAAGCAGTTGACGTTAAATCTATTTATTTGCTAAAGGAGGCCATTCTATTATATATATATATATAATATATATATCATCCGTGATGTCGATGATGGTGTGCTGTACCTCATCGTCATTCATATAAAATATATAATTAGTTTATATAATACGCAACCTTAAATAAAATTTATTTTATCACGTAGTGAATTACACTGTGCATGAATGAGTACGTACAAACTAGATTAATAAAAAACGCTTTTACTAAGAAGTCACGAGACGAAGACCGTCTGGAGTGTTTGGTTTGAAAGAGCTTGGTAATGACGTCACAACGACATTTATAAAGGCAGGCGAAACTTTCACTTTAATTCATTACAAGATTGGAAATAGAGGATGGAGTCGTGTTAGTTATCTCTCTGTGCTTTGACCAATTGCTAAGTGGTGAACATGATATCTGACGTTCCAAACGGGTTTGAAGCACACAAGTTGATAAATATATCGCTCGGTAAAATTGCATCCAGACGTACCGGAAGAGCTGGTGCATCTTTGCATAAGTCATTATTAGTTGCTACTGTGTTACATAAAGCCCGTTTTGTTTACTTAGAAGAAGCACATAATTACCACCACACAATATTTTCCCCGCCACAAGGGCAACCTGAGGAGTTTGCCCCCCACCCACCTCATGCACCCACACCATTACCGGAAGTGTACTTTACCCTAGTGAGCCCTCTCGGTTGTGGGGTCAATAATACCAACCAAGATGATTAATTATTCATCCATTGATTCCATTAGTGAAGAGTGTAAATCTAGATTAGAAGACAGCGACAGTGAAGTAGACTCGAACAGTGAATATGGTTGTAACGAAACCTTGCACCATACCAGAAAAAGGCGGAGAGATTCTGATCAGGAAACAAAGGCAGCAGTTTACTCAATTTTACCAAAACGTTTCAAAGATGATTTAGAACAGGAACAATGCTCAGGCTGGTATTTTAGCGACTCTAAAATTTTGTGTTGATGTGGATTCGATCTCACCTCTTGTCGGTGTTCTGAGCAGTCAGTGGACGACGAGATTTTCAAGCATGGAAGATGACTACATAACTTCTCTCGTGATCAACTTGGAATCCTTGAATTTCTATAAACTCAGTCCAGACGGTCTTCGTCTCGTGACTTCTTAGTAAAAGCGTTTTTTATTAATCTAGTTTGTACGTACTCATTCATGCACAGTGTAATTCACTACGTGATAAAAGAAATTGTATTTAAGGTTGCGTATTATATAAACTAATTATATATTTTATATGAATGACGATGCGGTACAGCACCCCATCATCGACATCACGGATGATATATATATATATATATATATATATATATATATAACAGAATGGCCTCCTTTAGCAAATAAATAGATTTAACGTCAACTGCTTCATTTACCGTTTTATTTGATAGTCGTATATTCTCTCGTATATAACCATCAAATATGAAAAATTCAGAAGTATCGGAACAGATCCGTGTACCATCATCATTTAAATCCAGTTCATTGTCAGCACAAAGAAAAAGTTGCCTAAAAAATCCTGACACTAATCATAACATTGTTTGCACTGATCTACAGATCTACAGAAGCTAAGGCTAACAAAGACCCTAAGATCCACTCTAAGGTTAGCCCGAGAGAAAGGAAAGAGTAGGGGGTTAAGAGAAGAGAAGAGAATAAGGGGTTAAGTAAGGAGCAACACCTATCACTCGTGGGTTAACATTCATTTAGAAAAAGAGGAAAAAAGTCTCACCATCATCATCCGCCGGCCACTGCCGACAAGTCAGAAAAATAGTCGGAGAAAATAGGAGAGGGGTGAAAGATGAAAAGAAGTAAAATAAGAACGCTTACAAACCATGCAACACAGTCTTAACTCACACTCATACCATGCAGCAAACTACAAACATGCAAGGAAAGTTTTACAGACATGCAAAGTGAGATAAAAAAAAAAGTAGGTAAAGTTAAACAAAAAGTGGGTTAGTTTACGCTACGAGCTACATCTACGTTCGTGTTAGTCTAATTTTTTTTTAATTTTTTTATTTTATTTTTTTTTTTATAATTTTATTGCTGGCATCACACGCTGGCATGTCACAAGCTGGCATTCATTGTCAACAGACTCCCCCTCGAGCACCACCACCAGAGCTCCTGTTGCTAACTTTGTTTTTTTTAAATTGAACAACGTTAATACTTTTAAAATGTCTGTCAAGACGGTTCTCAAACATATTAACGCTGGTAGAATGAACGACTGACGCGGGAAGATTATTCCATTTATCAATTACTTTAAACATAAAGAAGTTTTTAGCGATGTTAGTAATGAAACGCCTGCCACGCAACTTAAATTCGTTATTGCGAGTATTACTATTATCGAAAGTGAACAATTTGTCAAAATTTACGTTATCGATGTTATTAACGATTTTGAAAACTTCAATAAGCTCCCCCCTTAATCTCCTAGTTACGAGTGAATACAAGTCTAACTCTTTAATCCTATCTTCATAAGGCTTATTGCGCAATGACGGAATAAGTTTCGTGGCACGACGCTGAACCCTTTCTAATCTATCAATATCCTCACGCAAGTACGGGCACCAAAACTGAACGGCATATTCTAAATGAGGCCTGACTAGGGACTTGTAAAGGGGCAATATAATATCCTTCGATTTAAATTCGAAATTACGCGCTATGAAACCTAACATCCTATTAGCTTTTGCGCAAGACTCCAGGCACTGGTTCCTAACCTTTAAATCCTTAGATACGCGTAAGCCTAAATCTACTTCCTCGTCAACGCTCGCTAACTCCCTATCATCCATCGTGTACGCGTAATTATTGTTGCGAGAACCTATATGCAAAACTTTACATTTGTCTACGTTAAATTGCATCTGCCACTTATCTGTCCATTCCATAATCCTATTTACATCGTCTTGGATCCATTTCTATCGTCCTCGTTAACAACCTTACCGCCGATTTTAGTATCGTCCGCGAATTTTGACACGTTACTAGTCAATCCTACATCTATGTCGTTAATGTAAATTACGAATAGCAATGGGCCTAACACTGAACCCTGTGGGACACCGCTACCTACATCTAACCACCCCGATTCACTACCATTAACTACGACCCTCTGTCTCCTAGCACGAAGCCATTCTTCTAACCAGTTAACTACCTGACCGCGTATACCGTGCGCTTTGACCTTCGCAATTAGTCTCCTATGCGGAACTGTATCGAACGCCTTTTTAAAATCTAAATAAATAACGTCAGCTGCTCTATGCCTATCGTATTCGCGCACTATTTCGTATAAAATTCTAACAAATTAGTTAAACAAGACCTATGGCGTCGAAACCCATGCTGACTACTATTAATCAAATCTCTACTTTCTAAGTGATCGATAATACGATCCCTTACTACGGATTCCAAAAGTTTACCGACAATTGACGTTAAGCTAATGGGCCTATAATTGCTAGCTACTGCGCGGTCGCCTTTTTTAAAAATAGGCGTAACGTTAGCTAATTTGAAGTCTACAGGAATAATCCCCGTTTCGAGTGACTGATTAAAAATCTTCGTTAAGGGGCCTACGATAACGTCTTTCAAATCTTTCAAATGTCTGGGATAAAAAGCGTCAGGGTCTGGAGCCTTGCTAACTTTTAGCCTATCGATATAATGCGCAATCTCAGCCTCGTAAACAGTTATTTCATCTAAAATAGTCTCGCTACTAAATGGAACGATATCGTCAACGTCGGGGACATTATTTACGTCTTCAACGGTAAAAACTGTCGCAAAAAAGTTATTGAAAATACCCGCCATCGCCTGAGCGTCAGAAGCTAAAGCGCCATTAACATCCACTAGAGGGCCTATGTTATCTTTTACCGGCTTACGATTATTTACGTATTCAAAAAACTTTTTTGGATTATGTTTACTATCCGCAGCTATAACTATCTCTAAATTACGCTTAGCATTCCTAACTGATCTTTTAACCTGACGTCTAAGCTCGATATATCTATTAAAGTTAGCTGCCGTGCCATTGCGCTTACTAAGTCTATACGCTCTATTATAAACTCTCCTATTTCCCTACTCCACCACTTCGGCCTACCACGATTTCTAGCGCGCTTGGGCCTACGAGGAATAAACTCCCTTTCAATATCCCTAAAACTTTCTTTAAACGCCACCCAACGCAAATTTGTGTCATTGCCCATAAATAAGTTATCCCAGTCCACTACTCTCATCCTATCAGCAAAACTATCAAAATTAGCCCTACGAAAATCAGGGACTTCTATTACGTTACTATCCTGTGTATTTTCTATCAATAACTTAAACCTAAGAATTTGATGATCACTACAACCTAAACTCTCGCCTACTCCTAAACCTTCGACTATATTCTCGCCGTTCGTCATCACCAAATCTAAAATATTGTCACTGCGCGTTGGTTCGGTAACTATCTGTCGTAAAAAGTTATCGTCCATAAACTCAACCAATCTCAAACCCTCCTCATTACCAGTAAAATTCTCGTAATTAACATTAGGGCAGTTAAAGTCTCCGACAATTATACTATTCCGATTGTCAATGAAATTACGAAGAAGTGAGTAAAATCTAGTATCTGTATCGAGGGGTTGAACGGGAGGTCTATAAACAACAACAAAATTAAAACTAATACTACGCGCCCTAACTTCAACACAGATCGCATTAATTGCTGCCGGAAAATCTAACTTAACCTCGATAACCCTAAGGGAATTACGAATGTACAGCAAAACGCCTCCGCCAAACCTATGTAACCTATCATTAGTAAAGAGTTTAAAACGCGGTATATCAAGTTCCCCCAACAAGTCCCGAGTCACGGTATTCAACCAAGTTTCAGTGATAGCAACTATATCATAGTTGCCGGAATAAATTACCGCCTTAAATTCATTTAATTTATTTCTAATACTACGCGCATTACAATAAAAGACGTTTAAGTTATTTTTTACCACGGGCCCGCGTTCTAAACTATTTATCACGTCGGGCCCGCGTTTCCCGGACCTACAACGTTTAAAGAAGGCTTCGACCTATAGAGCTTTCGCACGTTTTCGTCTATTAACCTACCTAGCCTAGCATTACCTATTTCATTAAAATGCACCCCCATCTTTTATAAAAAGGCTAGGATCACTGAATTCGGACCAGAGCTTTACGAAGGGTACATTTTCTTCAGTACAAATCTCTTCTAATTTATTATTCAAAAATATTGTTTTTGACGTAATTCTAAGACCCAACCCGTGCCTAGGGGTAATACTGTAACAGGGTGCATGTTGTGATTTCTGGATGATCCGTTGGGTGGTTGGTTGTATGGTATGTGATACGTGGCTAAATTTCGTGCGTGCTTGGACTTTTGAATTTTGGTTGCTTGGAAGCGGACAGCTGGTCTTGAACTGGAAATTGTGGTGATTAAACCGTGTAAAATTTAAAATAAGAAACATCATCGAAGGTTTCCCTGTAAAGGAATTGTTTGTATTAGGTGAGTCATTAATGCTGTACATATTTCATAATTGTAAATCCTAAAATATTGTGTACATTAAGCTATTTTTAGATATCTTTGAGTGATATATAAATGTTTTTATATTAGATTTGGTTTGGAGACAGCATACTGTAACAACAGTAACCTAAGAATTGTCCTCTGCAAAAGAGGTAGGCTGTATGTTATAAATTGGTTTCTATGTATATATAATGTATATATCTAAAGATTTTAATTATTGGAGAAATGATATTTATGTAAGTGGTGTTTTATTAGTTATTTTCTTCCGAATTTTTTAGGAGACGGAGTTGGGAGCCAGATCTCATAACTGCTTGTAAGCGCCCTGAATAAACCCCATTATTTTATAAGTGCCAGTGATTTAAGTATTTAATATTGTAGGTTTAAGTTTAGGTTAAGTTAAGTTCGGGTTTAGGTTGTTAAATTTAGGTTAAGTTTAAGTTAAGTTTGTTAGGGTAATGATAACTTGTTTATGCAGCCTGATTTACTTTGTATATATTAATATATAGTTTTGTAATCTAATGTTTTACTGTTCCTGGCTGGGACGGCCTCGCGCTGTAAAGGGGACATATATATATTCGGTTGTGGAATCCTGGTCACGGTAACAATACCTAGAACTAAAGACCTATCTGACCTCGCCTTCAGGGACCTAATTAATCCCCTATATCTCTCCAAAAGGTCAGGCACTCTCGTATCGGGCCTATACGAGTCGTTGCCTCCTACCATCGTCACCAACATTGAGTGACGGGAAGCAACGTCAACCCTATCCACTTCGTCTCTAACTCTGTCAACCCTGGCCCCTGGGAGACAGACCCTCCTCCTCTTGGTTGGATTCCGTTTAACAAACTCTTTGTCCATGTGGCGCACTAAAGAGTCCCCAATTAAAATAGTTTCCCCCTCATTCACGTCCCTTTCCAAATGGGCGAAAGGGTTCGAAACGTCGATAGGGGGGGGATTCCTATCACCTAACGTACGCGGCCTAGCTCCACCCTTAACCTCTCTAAATCCCTCGCTATCTACTACTCTCGGACTAACCTTAACCTCTTCCTCAACTCTATCTAACCTTCCCGACAAGCTACCTAAACTAGAAACTAAGTTACGCACCTCACCCTTCAAATTACTAACGTCTTCAACGTTAGTATTGGTTCGGCTTCCGTCAACCGTAGCCCTAACACTGCCCTCATCAAGCGTTGCAAGTCTATCCGCTACCTCACGTACACTGCGTTTTATACCAACTAATTCCTCCATGAACTCGCAAAAGAAACAAACTGATCTATCGGTAATGGCCATTGGACTGTCGTTATAATCCTTAAATTCCGAATACCACCGGTTTACCCTACACCTAACACACGACGCTTTCTGCGACGGCATCGCGCAGTTAAAAATTAATTTAAACCGTCACAGGTATAAGTTAAATTAAGCCGGCACGCTACGAAAACTTCTAAATCGTTAAAAACCACTAATATTCAATTACTTAACTATAACAATGTAAATTTAAACGCAAGTATATAAAATTCAAAACTATCCAAAAGTAAAATTCTCAGCAATATACAAAAGTAGATGCAAAATCAGAGAGCTCAGGAAATGCGTCCGTTCAGTACAGAGTGACTTTGGAAGTGATGATAGATGCAGCGTTGACAAAATTGCAGAAGAGTTAAAATTCGTGAACCAAAGATGGAATGATGAAATTGGAAACGTTTGGGTTGCACCAAACCCCCCAAAAGTAAAATTCTGTGACAACGTTCTAACTTACCCCGTTGCTGATTGCTGTAGAAGGGGACAACGGGAAGAGTGCGCTCGGGACAGATTAAGATTTCAGAGACGAATTGAGGAAACTGAATCTATTTTAAAACCGGTATTAATTCGTGAACATAGGCTAAAAGTATTTAATAGAATGCACTCTTTAAAGTATTAGGTTACTGCTATTTGTGATCACCAAATCTATGCACTTGTTTTTTCTTGTGTTTTCTGTTATTTCTTGTGTTAACATAATTTCAATTGTTAACTTATTTATCACACGTATTTGTAAATATATATATATACCTTGAATATAAGACCAGCAACGTGAGTCATGCTACTACCTGGGCTTCCCTGCGTGGTCAGTTGATTGCAGTTAGCCCTTGAGCTCAGACGTGTATTCGCCCGCGTAGAAGAAAATGGCTACCTTTAATATTGCTTGTTTAACGTTTATGAAATGGTATTCAGCAAAGTGTCAAGATGTGGTGGATACCTAAAACTTCCTATTACCCCCTCCTTTGCCTCTTTTAAAACCACATTGGATCGTGCGAAGGAGCAAGATGTACAAATACTCTATGGTTATTCTGGTGAGACCGTTGTAGGCTTTCGTTGCACAGACGATATGCTGAAGTATGCTATACAGCTAAGCTTTATAAAGTCTCACATATACCGTGAAGTAAAAGAAACAACGCGTGCAGAAGAGAAGCAGCAGATATGGATAGTGAGTCTTGTGGATGAGTGGTGTGACAAGCGGTATTTTATCATGTTACACCATACCGAGCACTCGTACATTTCGGTTGAAAATGTAAATGTCGTCATCATGGACAATCTTAAGTATTTTTATTACTATATTAATGTATATCATGATGAGGTTCGTAGTGAGGTTGTGGCTAGTGCCCTGCGTGAGTTTTTAGCAGACTTTAGAGACGAGTATCGTCTGTTAAATAAAAAGGAAAAATATGTTCACATGTTTCTCTCAAATAGTGCACCGGAGTGTGAAGACGTTTAGTTTGTGGAAATGGTGAGTGGTAAAACAATAAAACCGTTATAAAATGTGCCTAGTTCATGAAATTTACCCTGACGGGAACTGTCTAGTGCGTATTCAGGGAGTGTTAAAACATTAAAACCGAAATTTCTACAACGAGCAGTTGTCGTAACGATTTAGAAGATTATTTCAATTACCGCTATGTTGAGTGAAGATGAGTTCACGATTGAAAAGCTCGGGTCGGTAGAAATAAACCCTCGATTGGAAAGGCGTGTTTATAAACTTGTGTTTAATAATGTGGCTAACGATGAACTCTTGGTGCGTGCTTTTGATTGTATTCTAGACGTAATTAAAGATAACTTACCAACCGGTTGTAAAGTGGGAACAAAAATAGTACTGAACGATATGAAGGCCCTTCATACCGAGTACAGGTTTCCCTATACTTTAAGCGGTGAAATATTATTAAACCGCGTATACTGCGTAATGCAGAGCAATAATGATGTAATTGTAGACTCGGTTAAGTGCGAGTTTAGTATTTTGAGAAAAGTTAAATGTATTTATATATTTAACATATTTGCGTGTATATATATATATATATATATATATATATATATATATATGTAAAAAGTGAACAATGAACAATTCCTACACCATCATTATATGAATTCATTGTCCATTTTTACATAAGAACCAAAATCGCTTAACGCAAGTTTGGATAATAGTTTTACTTGTAGCTTCCTATTTTTGTTCATGTCACAACCCTACGATCTACCCTTTCTATGGTTTAGTCGTATCCATCATCCATTTTCCATTTGTTATAAAAGTTATTATAATTAATTATGAATTGTCTTGCATCTCATCCCCGCCCCCATACGTCCATATTTTAGCTTGACCAGTATCGTATGTAATTTTTATTAAATAATCATCTTTACTCGTGTCAGTCATGAAATGCAAAAAACTTTCGCAGTTCGTTCGGGAACGCGAAAAAAACGTTCTCGTATTATTTTTTTCATTTTTTTATTTTTATTTGACCTCGCGAGATGAACTCAAAAATGCTGAGATTAAGTTATCAAAAATTCCGCTCATCACAGCATAATTTGAACGCTTCTAAGATAAAAAAGGTCTCCTTTCGCTCTGATTCGAATTTATAACATTATAGCATATTATTTCGTAAAATAAATTATCCCGTAAGTGCCATGTACTTTGTATTATATTTCTAACATCTTAATTGTCTATTAATATGAAACACTGTAAAAACAAGACAAAGTTATAGTAACTGTTTAATTGTAATTAACTGTAATACTTTAAATTAACAATAACAACTGTAATGAACAATAACTTGTAATGTACTTCAGTGAAACTAATTAAATGTAATGATTTAATTTATAATGTAAGAATGTACTTTAATGGAATTGTAATTAAAACAATAATAAGTGAATATGAATTAATTGGTAGTTGTAATCCATAATTGTAATCGTAATTGTAATGAACCAAAATTAATACGTACTCAGTCATGTACTCAAAATTGTGCTTATGGCTATTACGAAATGATATTGCCGTCAAAAATGTAGAATCGGCGATACTATTATTTTTATATTTTTTATTCTTTTTAGTTGAAATTCTGTGTTTAAAAAGGGGGGAAATTTAACCTTCAATTGTCTCCCCCAAACATTAGACTATATTATGCATGTACTCGTAAAATTAGGACCATCTTCAGATTAGCACTTCATCGTTGCACTTCATCATTGTACTTCATATTAGCACCTCATTAGGAGGGGGCAGAGGCCCCTTGCCTCCTTAATATATTTTTAGATTCCGGCCTGAGCCATGGTCGAAAGAGGTCGAACCTCTACCCTTGTAATTCAGAGTACCAACTGTAATTTTTAAGAAGTAAACCACAGTAGAACAAGTCTTTATCTTTTTCCTTCGAGCCGTGCTCGCTTCAGAACTTAGTCAGAAAAGTCGATAATTTTAGTACAAGGGAAAGGATCCGAGAATTATTGAAAGAAAAGAAGTAACAGAGTGTCGACCCCCTAAGGCGACCGGAAAGAATTATAGAAAAGTATAAAGAAGAAGCATCCGTTGCAGCCTCCTAACTAGAACCCCCTTCGAATCCGAACCGACAAAGGGCCATAAAGGGGGGGTTAACAGCTGGCGACCTACTACCAGGATAAAAATCAAGACGACTCCATGGGGACATAGAAGAAGATATGGGGTCTAACAAGTGGAGACCCTATAGCCAGGATAAACAAAAAGTGGCGACCCTGCATCAGGATCAAAAGAAGATTTTAAGAAGAAGATATGGGGTCTAACAAGTCTGGAGACCCTTTACCAGGATAAAAAGAAGATTTTTAAAAAAGAAGATTTAAAAAAAAAAAAAGATTTTAACCAAGAAGATTTTAACCAAGAAGATTTTAACCAAGAAGATTTTAACCAAGAAGATTTTACCCAAGAAGATTTTAACCAAGAAGATTTTACCCAAGAAGATTTTTACCCAGAAGATTTTTACCCAGAAGATTTTTACCCAGATGTTTAACCAGAAGATTTTAGCCAGCAAGACACGTCTTCAGGACACGTCTCTAAGGATTTCGCCGTTGGAATCTTGTTAAGTAAGAGTTGTTTTTTTTAAGAAATTTATAAATACTTGAAAAAAAATCAGTACTACTGTATTAACAGTTAATATTTAGTATGGAGCCAGAATTTAACACAAAACACAGTGAACATTTCAGACACCAGTGATACATTTTTTTTTAGTGAAATAGAAATTGTAACAGAGTTAATTGTAACAGAGTTAATTGTAACAGAGTTAATTGTAACAGAGTTAATTGTAACAAAGTTAATTGTAACAAAGTTAATTGTAACAGAGTTAATTTCAGAGAGAGAATTTCAGTTATTTTCAGTTATATTCAGTATAGAATAATTTTATTTTTATGTACCTTCCCGTACATTAGAGTGAAATGTTGTTTACCTTTTTTTTATTTTTTGTTTGCAAATTTTTTTTCAATTACTGAATTGAATTGACTTGCAAATTAAGAGATTTAGAGAGAGTTTACAGAGAGTTTATAGTTTCTGTTTGCAAATTTTTTTTCAATTACTGAATTGAATTGACTTGCAAATTAAGAGAGAGAGAGTTTAGAGAGAGTTTATAGAGTTATAGTTACTTGAAGCAGTTTCAAGTTCCATTTTCCATTTTCAGACAGTTTCAGTTGGTTGTAACCAAAAGGGACAACCAAACCCCATAGATTTAGAGAGATTTTTGAAGTCATTTTTTTTTAAGTCATTTTTGAAGTCAGTTTTTGAAGTCAGAAGGTTGCACCAAGAGGGTCAACCAAGAGAGGTTAATCGTCTCCACTTGAATAGAGGTCAAGTGCAGTCATTTTCCATTTTTAGTTTCATTTTAAGTTTCAGAATACTTGATAAGAGGTCAAGTCAGAAGGTTGCGCCAAAACGGCCAACCGCCCCAGAGATTTATAGAGATACTTGATAAGAGTTCAAGTCAATAGGTTGCATCTAAGAGGGACAACCGCCCCAGAGATTTATAGAGATACTTGATAAGAGTTCAAGTCAATAGATTGCATCTAAGAGGGACAACCGCCCCAGAGATTTCAGTTATATTCGAAGTCAGAGTTATATTCGAAGTCAGAGTTAGATTCAAGTCAGAGAGATTTATTTCAAGTCAGACAGTTTTATTTGAAGTCAGACAGTTTTAGCTCAAGTCAGAGTTTATTTCAAGTCAGAGTTTTACTTGAAGTCAGAGAGATTTATTCCAAGTCATTTTTATTCCGAGTCCCAAGTTAGTTTTCAATGCAGTCAATTGAATTCAACTTTTCGTTTGTAATTTAAGAAAATGTAATTTAAGAATTTAATTCAACCTTTTTTTGTGTTTGTGAGAAGAAAATTGACCTATCTGTCTTTTCTTTTCATGCCATTGTTACGTATATAGATATATAGTTATGTAATTCATTAATTGTAACCAAAATAGTTTTTACAATTGTTTGTAACGATTTTGGTAATTATTGTAATGTATACGTGATAATAATAGTTGTGTAACAATTAATCGATCATGTACCTAATTTATCCTGCTCTGTACGATCGGGAAATTTACCCGTATGACCGCACATACCCTAAATTTCAGTCATTTAATTTTTAATAAAACTTCTACGCAATAAAACATGTATTTGTCTATATGCAAACAAGTTTTCAGAATAAAATATCAAATAATTCAAATTCTATCAACATTCAACGAAAAAGTATAATTTTTCTACTTAACAGGCAAAAATTATTAAACCTTTTTAATTTTTTTTTTATTATATAAAAATAATTTTTAATATAAAATTCAATTGAAATTATTAAAAGAAAAGATTGTTCGAAATGCTTCCCTTTCATTTCAATAACTTTTTTATTCTTGATCGAAATTTATCTATGATTCGATTTACTTTTATTTTTTTTAGAATATTATAAAATTGTATTTAGCTCGTGAAAATGCATAATTGATTCATATTTTTAATTTTTATTTTTTATTTTTCTTTTGCTCAATTAATCATGAGTAACTGTCCTTAAATTGTTATTGTACCATTTGTAAAGTATCAAACGAAAATTATAGTCAAATTGACATACTACTACAGTATATGGTTGTGAATTTCAGTAGTCGAATTTAATCTGTGTCTCGAAATTATAAAATACACACTTTGTACCCAATAAACATAAATACACATTTGACCGCAGGTCTATACATCATCCACTACGTAATTCGATTTGTACCTACAACAGTCAATAAAAATGCATGCACACTATATATATACTATATATATATACAAACCTGATGCTAAAATCATTGAATATAAAAAAAAAAAAACTATTTCATTACGTAAGTGCAACTTATGCTATTTAGTCTTAATCATTTTTGCTTACTATATATAAATTCTCGCTCATGCATTTATACAGTTAATTTAACAATCTGTCTCGAAATTATCAGCTACACACTTTATACCTAGTACACAAAAATACACACTAGACCACAGGTCTATCATCCATTACGTAATTCTATTTTTTACCTACAATAGTCAATAAAAATTAGCTTATAGATTATGCGATTTACGTTTTTCCATTTTTATCTACTCTATTCATTATGTACGTAATTTTTCCCACAGAAAAATAAAATTTTGTAAAAAAAAAATTTAACTATCATTGTTTGTCTAACTTAATTGTTTGTCTAAATTAACGTACTAATCCTTTTATTCTGTTTGTATAAAAGTAGTTTTAATCTTTGATTTTTTTAAATATTTTGTAAGCAAGTGTCATTTCAAAAATTTGATTACTCTGCATTGTACTCGACCACGCGAAATCGTTCTGTATAAAAATTGTATTGTATTAATGGTACCCTATTAAATTATTGTATAAATATCATTTTTTAAAAGGGGAGAGTAATGTAAAAAGTGAACAATGAACAATTCCTACACCATCATTATATGAATTCATTGTCCATTTTTACATAAGAACCAAAATCGCTTAACGCAAGTTTGGATAATAATTTTACTTGTAGCTTCCTATTTTTGTTCATGTCACAACCCTACGATCTACCCTTTCTATGGTTTAGTCGTATCCATCATCCATTTTCCATTTGTTATAAAAGTTATTATAATTAATTATGAATTGTCTTGCATCTCATCCCCGCCCCCATACGTCCATATTTTAGCTTGACCAGTATCGTATGTAATTTTTATTAAATAATCATCTTTACTCGTGTCAGTCATGAAATGCAAAAAACTTTCGCAGTTCGTTCGGGAACGCGAAAAAAACGTTCTCGTATTATTTTTTTCATTTTTTTATTTTTATTTGACCTCCCGAGATGAACTCAAAAATGCTGAGATTAAGTTATCAAAAATTCCGCTCATCACAGCATAATTTGAACGCTTCTAAGATAAAAAAGGTCTCCTTTCGCTCTGATTCGAATTTATAACATTATAGCATATTATTTCGTAAATAAATTATCCCGTAAGTGCCATGTACTTTGTATTATATTTCTAACATCTTAATTGTCTATTAATATGAAACACTGTAAAAACAAGACAAAGTTATAGTAACTGTTTAATTGTAATTAACTGTAATACTTTAAATTAACAATAACTTGTAATGTACTTTAATGAAACTGTAATGAACAATAACTTGTAATGTACTTCAGTGAAACTAATTAAATGTAATGATTTAATTTATAATGTAAGAATGTACTTTAATGGAATTGTAATTAAAACAATAATAAGTGAATATGAATTAATTGGTAGTTGTAATCCATAATTGTAATCGTAATTGTAATGAACCAAAATTAATACGTACTCAGTCATGTACTCAAAATTGTACTTATGGCTATTACGAAATGATATTGCCGTCAAAAATGTAGAATCGGCGATACTATTATTTTTATATTTTTTTATTCTTTTTAGTTGAAATTCTGTTTAAAAAGGGGGGAAATTTAACCTTCAATTGTCTCCCCCAAACATTAGACTATATTATGCATGTACTCGTAAAATTAGGACCATCTTCAGATTAGCAGTTCATCGTTGCACTTCATCATTGTACTTCATATTAGCACCTCATTAGGAGGGGGCAGAGGCCCCTTGCCTCCTTAATATATTTTTAGATTCCGGCCTGAGCCATGGTCGAAAGAGGTCGAACCTCTACCCTTGTAATTCAGAGTACCAACTGTAATTTTTAAGAAGTAAACCACAGTAGAACAAGTCTTTATCTTTTTCCTTCGAGCCGTGCTCGCTTCAGAACTTAGTCAGAAAAGTCGATAATTTTAGTACAAGGGAAAGGATCCGAGAATTATTGAAAGAAAAGAAGTAACAGAGTGTCGACCCCCTAAGGCGACCGGAAAGAATTATAGAAAAGTATAAAGAAGAAGCATCCGTTGCAGCCTCCTAACTAGAACCCCCTTCGAATCCGAACCGACAAAGGGCCATAAAGGGGGGGTTAACATATATATATATTTTTGCTATGTTGGTGGTTATATTATTTTTTATTTTTGTTTTTTGATCATTCCAATGTATATTTATTTTCTATATATCTCCATAATGTTATTGTGTGTATATATATATATATATATATATATATATATATATATTTTCCTGTACTGTTATATTGACGGATATATTTTTTATTATATGCATATTCCTCCTTCATATTCTTAAACTATTATTATTTTTAATTGATCATTCAAATGTATATTTATTTTCTATTATATAATAAACAGAATGATGTAATGTTGTTTTATTTAATTCTTTTGGTTGTAAACAATTATATCAAATGGCTGGTTACGCCTTCTAAACCTACTAGCGGAATTCTAAGCCAACTTTTAAGAATTAATTAAATAAATGGTGCAATCTGGCAACTTAATAATATATACCTGAACAATTAAAATGGTATCTGGCAACTCGCCCTAATAATGTATACCTGAACAATTAAAATAAAAAGTGGTATCTGACAACTCAACCTGAACAAACCATTTACGCCTAAAAAAGTGACTCCTGCTACTACCTGGGGATATCTCTACCCCTGCGTACTCAGTTGAGCGGTGAAAGCCGTGGATTTCAGATGTGTATTCTCTAGCGTAGAAGAAAAATAGTATGTCGGACACAATGTGGAAGGTGTACAGTGAATACACGAGATAAGTGTACGCATGGTGTGAATGAACTCTGAAGCTGTTCTTTTTCATTACACTTTTTGAATCTTGCAACAATTTTGGAAAGAGCTTCTGTGTTGTCGGACACAATGTGGAAGGTGTACATTGTGTACACGAGATAAGTGTACGCATGGTGTGAATGAACTCTGAAGCTGTTCTTTTTCATTACACTTTTTGTTTCTTCTTGCTGCAATTTTGGAAAGAGCTTCTGTGTTGTTGGACACAATGTGGAAGGTGTACATGAGGGAGATACAAGGGATATTTTTTCTGTTTCTGATTGAGTTTCAACTTTGATTAATTAATGTATTCTGTTTGACTTCTCGCGTAGGCGTGTGGAAAAATTGTATTTAGTTATTGAATTTCAATTCGTTTAACTGTGGGTCTAAGGCGGAGTGAAAAGCTTAACCATTGTAATTCTGTAAAAAGTTAATTATTATTGTTACTACATAGAAAAATTTGTCTTTGTGCATATCACATTTTGTGATCATACTATTCCCGGATCAATAATCACTAATGTAATCGACTAGTTAGCAAAGGACACAAAACTGAAAATAAGATGGGAAGAAATGATCCTGTTATTTTAAATGTTGAAATTATGATGTGAAAGAGTGAGCAATGATTCCCTGACGAGATGTATTTTTGATTCGGTTTCCACGTTAAACTGTAGGTCTAACGCCGGAGGGAAAAGCTTAACCATTGTCAAAATGAACAAATCAGCGAGATGATGAGAAAGAGTGAGCAATCATTCCCTGACGAGATGTATTTCTGATTCGGTTTCCACGTTAAACTGTAGGTCTAATGCGGGTGAAAAGCTTGACCATTGCAATTCGGCTAAAAGGGAGAAAGTGAAAGGTGTGTAATGATATTTTTTCTGTTTCTGATTGAGTTTCAACTTTGATTAATTAATGTATCCGGTTTGACTTCTCGCGTAGGGGTGTGGGAAAAATGCATTTAGTTATTGAATTTCAATTCGTTTAACTGTGGGTCTAAGACGGAGCGAAAAGCTTAACCATTGCAATTCTGTAAAAAGGAGTTAATTGTTATTGTTACTACATAGAAAAATTTGTCTTTGTGCATATCACCCTATATATATATATATATATATATATATATATATATCTGGTGGTCCGAAAAAAATGACGCATTTTTTAAAAATTAATATCTCAGTAATCCCCTTCCTTATCATGACAATTTTTATATGCAATATACTTTCAAACTTCTTTTTTTGAATGCAAGAAACGGAATTCTGATATCTTTTATAGTTTTCTCGCAATTAACAAAAGTAACAACATGGTCAAAAAAACGAATATCATGAGAAAGGAAAAATTTAATCAGAAATTTAACTAATTAATTTACAGTAAATGATCGATTGGACCACACTCTGTTGACACACTAATCTAAGTCTTTTCTTCCACACAAAAATAATACTTCTTACTTCATTAATGCCAATTTCCTTGCCAAGATTCAAGTATTTTACTTTTTAATTCTGATTCGGTGAATTTTTCTCGTCGACCTCGGTAAACCTTCTCTTTTAGTAACTCCCAATTGAGTAGTCCATAGATTACAATCTGGGCTTTGTGGTGGCCACTCATTTTTCGTTATTAATTTTGGTGTATTGCTAATCAGAAACGACTGTGTGGCGTAGCTTGTATGCGACGGTGCTCCATCTTGTTGAAATATGAAATCATTTTCTTGATACAGGCGACGACAATCCGGCAACAATTTTGTTCTTAAAAGTTTCAATGTAATTTGCAGAATTCACCTTTGTCTTTTCAGTTTCAATAAAATGAACATCTGTCTTGCCATTCCAAGAGACCCCTGCAGATATCATAACCTTTTTGGAGAATCTTGACGTTTCATGATACAATCTGTTTATTGAAATGTCACACTTTTTACCACGCCGTAGACAACATCATTTTGACGGTTTTTCGCGGAATTTCTAGAGTGAAATCTTTTTCATCCGTGAAGACTATCTTTTTAATATCAACGACAGAGAAATTATCAAGTAACTTTCTGCACCTTGTTTTTCTTTTATCCTTAACAGTATCACTTTTTTAGAAGATACTATTCTTTTGAAGGCTTTTAGTTTTTGTGCTTTAATTATTCGGTGTACAGAAGTCTTTCCAATATTCAATGTTTAGCAATTGTTCTTTGACAAATGACTTCCTGGTTTATCTTCTTGAGAGCAGATTTTATCGTTGATGTAATCCACATTTTCTGGAACCGAAGCTGTTTTTAGGTCTACCGCTTCCTGGTTTTCTGGCAGTACTTCCCGATTCGCGAATCTTCTTAAGAGTCTTCCACTGACCCCTTTCCACTCCGCCTTTTCCACTTTTTGCCGGGAAACTCTTGCAATAACCTTCCAGTCTTCCATCCTTTTTCACAGTAACAATTTTTAATGAGAATACGATCTTCCTCTGACAACATCATTAAGGGTACTGACGAATTGTTAAAAAATAAAAATATCCACAATTTGACTTGTTCATTCCTGTAGAGTTTTGTAATAACTTGCAAAAATATCGCATGATATCGTATAAAAATGATATCGTATAAAAAACGGATATTATATTGCGATTTTTGTTTTTTTGACCCATGTTGTTACTTTTGTTAATTGCGAGAAAACTATAAAAGATATCAGAATTCCGTTTCTTGCATTCAAAAAAAGAAGTTTGAAAGTATCTTGCATATAAAAATTGTCATGATAAGGAAGGGGGTTACTGAGATATTAATTTTTAAAAAATGCGTCATTTTTTTCGGACCACCCGATATATATATATCAGTGATGTAGTCGAGACCACCAAGTCCGAGACTGAGACCGAGACCGAGACCTGATCCTGTGAGACCAAGATCGAGACCGAGATCAAAGGTTCGAGATCGAGATCTACCTTCCGAGATCGAGACCCTTAAAATTCGAGACCGAGATCGAGATCGAGACCAAGCTCATGCCCTTTTAATTTGTTTTACACTACTATGGAAATTAGACTATGTTAAGTATATTAATAAACTAATAACTACTTTCTCAGATGCAGTGTGTTGAATGCAAAACGTGTAGCCTATAAATTAACAAATGAATATATATATATACACGTACTTTATATTTATTTACTTCTTTTATATCTGTTACAGAAGGTTTAATGAACGTACCCACTACCGAGTTTGACTTGTGCATTTATTTAAAGCATGATAGGTGCTCATTACACTTAAGGAACATCAGCATGCTCAGAAGATCTGCTGAAGTTCGACTTCTGTGGGGCCTCATTATTATGCCTCCATGGCTAAATACACGCTCAATTGGAGCACGAGAGGCAGGCACTGTTAAAACAGTCATGGCAATATTGGCCAGTGATGGGAATTTATCCCTTTTATGGTGCCAAAACTTTATTGGAGAGCAGTTGTCTAAAATATGAGATTCATCGATCTCTAAGAGGTACCGCCGCAACTGTTCCCTGCGGTTGAAAATCTTCCCAGTTTCAACGTTCTTCTGCTTGGACCGATAGCTTTGATATTTTGCCATTAGTCTCGGAACTTTGGTTTGACTCTGTTTTATTTCGTCATCGCTGCTGTGAGAATGAGCGCTGTCTCTCTGTAGCTGCTCATTCTTCGTGCTTGAGTTTCCTGTATAGCATTTTTCCAACACCATTTCTATGAAAAATAAATTGACATATCGGTACTATAAAGAGAGGCATGGCAATTAGCATAAGGTCTAAATGATATATATATGACATTAATTCAACATCCACTCAGCCCAAAGAGATCTATAATGAATTTTAATGATAAAAAATATATCGGTATAATGAATTCTGTGATAATTTTCAAAATTTATTATGAAATTATAACATACCTTTTATTTCCTCTTTAAGTTCTACTTTAATATCTTTATCAGCTCGTACTTCAATGTCCACCCACTGTAGACCAAACTGTGGGTCAAGTAATGTTGCAATTGGATAGAAGCTATTGGCAAATGGCAAGGGACTTCATCAGCACCGTCCTTTTCAGCCATCTTGCATGTGACGAATACCCCTTTAATAAAGCGACGAATAATTCCTTCGGACAGCTTGTCGATTAACTGCTTGCAGTGCCTGGTGGTTACTCTTAATTAATCTGACGGGGGCGGGGGGAGGGGTTGTAGCGTAACCTAAAAAAATCCAGACCCCCCCCCCCCGACAAACGTGGCAACTCAAAACAGGGTGACTGATTAGTGAACACCTAGAGTCCCTTACTTTTACAAACTTTCATAAACATTCTCAATTGTGTCTGTTCAACCAAGCCACCATCATGAGTATGCCAATAACATGTATTTTTCAATACAGTCTCGAGAGGTCTCGAAAGGTCTCGGGGAGAAAAACCGAGACCGCGTCTGTCGAGACCGAGATCGAGACCGAGATCTAAATAGCGGAGACCGAGATCGAGATCTGCAAATTGGGTCTCGAGATCGGTCTCGAGACCGAGACCGATCTCAAGACCTACATCACTGATATATATATATATATATATATATATATATATATATATATATATATATAGTGTGTGTGTCTGTGTGTGTGCGCGTGTGCGTGATCCTCACTTTCTCTGACAAAAATCTGTGTGTATGGGTGTGTGTATGCGTGATCCTCACTTTCTCTGACAAAAATCTGTGTGTGTGTGTGTGTGTGTGTGTGTTAATTTTGAAAAATGTATAATAATAATAGTATACCTTTCCATTTTTTTTTCATTCATTTCAATAAACTAAGAAGATGATGCCATACAAATTTGCAAGTAAAGAGAAATAATCAACGCATTTAATAAAAACATTTTTTTTCAATTTACAAGACAAACGCATGGAAAGCTAGAAGAGGTGGAATTGAGTCTGAGAGAGAAAGTTCGACCCAAATTCCTTCTCGCCAGTTTGCGGTTTTAAAAGGCCTCGGGCTGGACCTTTTAGCTCGAACTCTTGGCTACCTGCACCGCTCACTCCTCGTCTGAACACAATGTTAAAACATTATTCTAAGAGTTAATATTTTGGATTCGTTTTAATAACTGAAAGAAAGTAAATAAAACGGCGTTTAAATAATTAATTTCTTATATTGTTAATATTGGTTTTAATAATTGATTCGCTTAAAAAGAGAAAATTCATTTGCATTTTTTCTGATTTTCATTCACATAATATATATAGAGGTGTGTGTGTGTGTGTGTGTGTGTGTGTGTGTGTGTGTGTATAGATTTGAGAATATGTTAATGAACGATTTCTTTTGCTGAGCTAATTGGTTAGTGAATTTTTTAATGTTAATATTGTTTTAATTCACATTATGGTGAAAATCCGTTTATATATATATATATATATATATATATTATGGAATGACGAAATTAAATATACAGTTAATATGATTCTTTCTATATATATATATATATATATATATATATATAAGGTAAGGAGAAAGTTGTTCAATTGTGTGTGTGTGTGTATTTCGTCTGAACTATTTATTTTGACGATTGTACGTATTATATTATTTTTGTGCAGTAGAAGACATTCTATTTATTTATTAATAAACAGTTTTTATTGTGAATATTGGTGATTATTTCGCTTAAAAGAGAAAGTATGTTTGCTTTCGTAACGAATTAAAATGGTATCTAGCAACTCACCCTAATAATGTATACCTGTACAATTAAAATAAAAAAATGGTATCTGGCAACTGAACCATCATCTATATAAGACCCGCTTGGCTTCGGAGCTGCTAGTTTGATGCGTACTTCGGCCGAATAAAGATGTCTCTCCTTCCCTTCTTAGGTTAAGACTTAGCTTAGTTTCCCTTTGGGGGGTTAGGACATCCCACCTTGTCCCCCTAAAGTCATCCTCCGTCTATCCTTTCTCTCTTAGGCTAAGGCAACCCCTTTGGGGGGTGGTCATCCTCCCTTCTTCCCCCGAAGATCCCTCCCTTCTCCCCCCTTCAGGTGTACCCCCCCTCTTGGCTCCTTCTAAGCCAACTGGCTGAATAGGGGTCAAAAGACAACGGCCACTCGGCTGAAGTCTTAGTGTGCACTTGGCTCCTGCCAGGTGAACACCTCTCCTCCTTTCTTTCCTTCTCCTGTCTTTCTCTTGGGGGATAACGCCGCCTCCAAGTTTCATGACCCCTTGTTGCACCTGCAGCATCCCCCACCCCCTTTGCAACATTGAGTTGTTGCATACCCCATCCCCCTTTGCAACACCCACCCCCTTCGCAATATTGAACATCATCTCTTGCAACATTCCTGCACTCTACCTTTTTGCGGCTATACTACTAACATGTTTAAAAATCGATTAGACGCATATGTTGATAGATTGTGGGTATAGTTTAAAGTAGTAAAATTAAGGATTTGGGGTGATAGATCCCACAGCTCAACGCAAGTGTTGTGGGATATAGGGAGGCAGCATCCTGGGTTAGGGGATACTCTCTGTCCTTACACACCCCATTTAAAGAGATTCTTCTGCCGAGAGAACCAAAATGGGTGCACACACATTTCTACATTACTGTACAGTTTTTACAGCTACACCTACACTTTTCCTCCTATGTATAAATATTGTAATGTATATGGTTGTAAATTTTGATTTGGTCCGCAATCGATATGGACCGTGACTTATTTTTGGTTGGCAAGGTACTAGTATTGATGGATACCGTAATGAAATTGACTGGATTCTTTGGATCTGATATATTTGCATGTGAGTTATAAATAGATATAGAGTGTAACATATTTGTGGATAGTAGTCTATTATAACTTGATCCTCTGGATTCAGAGATTCTATCTTTAGTTTTAAATCGTTAATTAATTAGTGTTAAATTGAAAATTATTTACTTTTTTAAAAATTGGTCGTTGCCAATGTACAGGCAGTTCTTACATAAATTTCTTATGTTCTTGTGGTTCGGAACCCACGTAAAATTGTAGGTCCCCTCCGCCACCACGGAGGACATACACAATACACAATTACGAACACAGTTAGGTAGACCAGCCATGAGTGGATCGTAGTGTCTTTGTTGGTCTGAAACATTATAACATTATATATATATATATATATATATATATATATATATATATATATATATATATATATTAGGGTGTGTCAATTTTGGGGGTGAAATTTAATGTAATCATTTGGCATACAAAATAATATCCTTGCTTCAAAAACAATAAAAAATAACTCCTACCTACATCAATTTTAATTCAAATATTCCATTTTTCGTAAATTCGTAACAAAATAACAAATGTGCGCAAACATCCTATCAACATTTAAAGTGGCAATAAGATATCATTCAGAGTCTTTATTTGAAAGTAACCAATGCAGTCATGTCCTTTTTGCTGCGGTTCCTTGACATCAGCATTCGGCTTGCTACTTGCGCTTTGATGTAGCCTTCTCGCCTCTCGTGACTGTAAACTTGACTAGCTGCTTCTGTGACCATTTTCACACATCTCTCCACACTCTGAGTGTGAGAAGGCCACTTTGGCTCTTGCATTAGGGCCTCTTTAAGTTGTGTTAAATCTTTGTTTGTTATACATGTTGTCAGTGGTGGCTCCAAAACTTCCGAACTCAAGTTAACTAATTCTGACAATTTCGTGGCAGTGACGTTTATCGGAGGTACCTTCTTTGTCTGAACAGAGCAGTCTCCCAGCTGGTCATCATCTAGTGATGTTCCTCTAAGCTTTAGAATGATTTCCACAGCCTCAGTTCGCTCTTTGGTACATTGGCTGCAGAGTATTGCTTGCAAAACTGCCTCTGGCCTAGCATACCAAGCGGACCTTCTCACCACAGGTAACACGATGTCCACCACTACTTTCCTTTGGGTTCTCAGTAGCTGTAATTGAAACAAGATGTGGTTGGGCCCCTCCATCCACATTGGATTAAGTTTTACATTGAACCAGTGAGGAAGATAAAACCCAATAATAAATTCAACAATCAACATCAAATTCTGTAGCATTTTGCCCTTCAGTGCATGTTTGGAAACCCAAATCCTGCAGAAACGAATCGCTGTAGTTAACCAACGACTGTGACTTACGGGTCCAATCTCCAAGAGAGCCAGATTTTGAGACAACTCTCCTGATCTGATTGCTTGAACAATACGATAAGCGTAAGATTGATCCGTGCTGAGGTCTTTGATAACTACTTCAGACAACACTGGAAGGGGAGGGCCTACTTCGACCTTTGGAAATTTTGTATTTATTTCTAATTCCGTTGCTTCATCTAGCATGTTGCGAAGGGGGCCTGACCACTTCTTGTTGCTCTTTGTAGGACCATCAAGTTCCTGGATGAGACGACGAAGAGGTAGTTCCCCTGTATGAAAATCACATGCAATCCAAACAAGCCTTCTTCCAAGTTTTTTCTCTAAATGCGTCATAACACCGCCCTGCCATCCAGTGTTCACCGCAGTTGAGTCTCCACCAACGGCCTGCAGTGAACTGTCAAGTCTTCTTTCTTGAAGCCAACATATTATTTGATCAGCAATTGCCTCTGCATGTTTCTTGCCTTCTACTTCTGCTTCAGGAACAAAGTGAAACAAATAGCGGCCACCAGGTTCAGAACACACAGAGTAGTGTTCTTCTTTGATGAGACCGGGAAACTTTCTGTCCATTCCCTCTACCTCTAGGAGAACTTTTGTGTCATCTCTTCTTCCATCAAACAAAAGGCAAGAGAGACCTTCCTCCTTCAAATCTTTTTCATGCTGATCAGATATTTCCTTCATTATTTTTTCTTGTGCTCTTCTTATCTTATTATGATCTATCACTAAGGATGTATCCTCTCGGCTGATGAGGCCTGCATCTATCCAAGCGGCAGTGGCAATCTCTGCAGTCTCTCGTAGCCCCGTATGGTGGCGAATACTGGCAAGGGCAATGTTTGAGATGTCTTTAGTGTTGTATTTCATTCTCTTCGGCGAAGGTTCAGATGGCATTTTGGAGCTATCATCTGATGTTGCTTCTTTCTCTTCATCTGAAGAGCTTTCAGAGAAGTGAGAAACCTTTTAATAGAGCTCTTTATCTCTTTGGGTGGCTTCTTCACACGTCTTTTTCTTCCTTTCTTCCCTCTCTCGGATTTTCTCTTTTTTCTTAGCAATAACAATCTGTTTTTTGGTTTCTGAATAATCTGCCGAACCAATCTGCATACTTCCTTGGCCTCCTGCCTTTGTTCTCTGCGCCTTTATGAAAGCCAGCTCCAAAACAGGGATCTTCTTCTCACGAGGACAGCGACAATCAATGTGAGGGTGAGGTTCTCTAAAGTATGAGGGAGAACAATTGGCTTCAGAACACAACTCTATGGGACACTGGCAGTTAAAAATGTCAAGAAGAGTATCAAGTGTGTGCAGAAATTTATATTTCTTTGCTAGTTTTCCTTTACCAAGTGATGTCTCAACTGATTTGTGCCACAGCTTTGTTAATTTTAGCTCAACAGTTCTATACTGATTGAGTACAGGTGGTTTGAATAACACATTAGCTTTTTTCCACTGATACAGAAGAGGGGGAATCATGTCCCTTATGAGCTCTTTCTCTGTGTAGTTCCTTCTATCCTTTGTATTTTGTTCACGAAGGAGTAACCCTAGTCTCAGCATGTCTTGCACTGTTGGTAGTTCTGATACGGGAAGCTCCTTGCCTGTACCAACTAACAGGCTCAAGTGGCATGACGACTGACCTCTTGTCTTCAATTTTGGCATCTTGGGAATATCTGAAAAGAAAGAAAAACATTTAAGTATTTTATATCAATTACGATGTTTCAAAGTTTAGTCATTCGATGTTCTAAAATTCAATAACAAAATATTTCATGGGATTACAACATAATTAGACAGAAGAATATGATAATAATAAATAATTGTAATAATCAATAATCCATACTTACAGTTAAACTGTAGTATTCGTCTAGTAAAATAACTATGAAGTAGGTACAAAAGCAATAACAGCAAACCACCGTCTATGACATCTAAGAGGCAACTGAGGACTGAGAGTGAGGGACAGTTCTATTCATGTTGTGAATTGTACATTGTACAACAACTATATGACCTTGAAAACACTCCATATGCTATCAGTGGGATAATTCTGTCACAGATGAATAGTTAATCAATTTATGTCCTATTATTTAGTAAAAGAATCAAGTTTTGAAAATTTAAGGTAAAATTGATGTAGGTAAGGGTTATTTTATTTCATTTTGGTTGGCCAATTTCAAGTTTTGACATGAAAAGACTATATTTTCACTACCAAAATTGATTTGAAAAAAGTTGACAAAATTGACACACCCTAAATTTTATATATATTTTATATACATTGTACAACAACTTTATGACCTTGAAAACACTCCATATGCGATCAGTGGGATAATTCTGTCACAGATGAATAGTTAATCAATTTATGTCCTATTATTTAGTAAAAGAATCAAGTTTTGAAAATTTAAGGTAAAATTGATGTAGGTAAGGGTTATTTTATTTCATTTTGGTTGGCCAATTTCAAGTTTTGACATGAAAAGACACTATATTTTCACTACCAAAATTGATTTGAAAAAAGTTGACAAAATTGACACACCCTAAATTTTATATATATATATTTTTTATATATATATATATATATATATATATATATATATCAGTGGTGGGCACCGTTAACCAAAAAGTTAACTTCGATAACGATAATCCGTTAACCCAATTTTTAACTCCGATAACGATAATCCGATAATTTTACTACAAAGTTAACGGAAGTTAACGATAATCCGTTAACGATAACTATTTCTTTACTAACATTTAAAAAAAATCAAGGAAAAAAGCTTTAAAACCCATAGAAAATGTTTATTTATGCAAAATCCAACAATAAATAGGTATTGAACTGTATTTTTATCAAGTTTTGCAACTTTTTTGCTTAATAACTTTTTTTTTATTTTTAATAAAAAATGTACTGATTACATGTTTTGAAACCCTTGTAACCACTAACCATTAACTAAATTTTAATTTACCAGAGAATTATTATGGCGGGAACTGAAAGGTAAAATTAAAATTTAGGCACATTTATTAAAGACTATGACACAATGTGCTGGTTGCACTGCGGTAGAGGACGGAATTGGCGTATGTACTTCAGGAAGAGGTTGATGAAGATCTGCTCCCCCATGAAGTCAGAGTCGGCCATGTCTACCTTCCCATCAGTGTCCAGCCAAGTGTCGACAAGTCTCTTGGCCTTCTGCTTGACACTGGTACTTGAGCCACCGGCCGTCCACCCAGCGAAGAGGTCGTCAGGCATGCTGCTGTCGCTAGAGCTGGTGGTGCTGTCAACGTTCCGGTTCCTCAGTGCTCTCTCGACCTCGTCCTCCATGGCGGCCCTGACAGAGACAGTTTGGTCGCTGTCGAACCTGCGCAGCCAGTGGAGCCGGAACTTTGGGTGGAAGGCAGCTGCCAGCTGGCAGTCCCGGTCGTTCAGGTAGTGGTTGAACCGGGTGGTGACGGCTGCTACCAGGGCGTCGACCAGTGGCTTGCAGACGGCCAAGCTGCTCCTCATGCTCCTGAGCTTCATGAGGGTGATGGCTACTGTGGGAAGGAGGGTTCCAAGGTAGGCGTTCTTCTCCCCCTGGATGGTGTCGAGGGCGATAGCCACATGGGACATGACTTTGGCCCACTCTTCAGGAAGACTATCTCCTGGTCATTGAAGGGCGAGAGTTTCTCCGTGCGTATAAGGAACTTGTTAAGCTCAGCCTTCGTATTGGCCACTGCCAGGATGTTCTTGAGGACGACGATGGAGTCGTACAAGGCATTCCACCTTGTCTTGCCAGGGACTACCAGCCTCCTGCCCAGTGCCTCCTCGATGGCGTCGCCGATCTGAGGACTCCTTCCCTGGGCATTGAAGAGTACGTGAGCCTTGCCGTGGGCTTTCTTGTTGAGGGCGTTGAAGGCAGCGACGTCGGGGCCCGTCTGCTTGAGGAGGTTCGCGCCCAAGTCCACAGAAGGCCACCAGATTGAAGGTGTGAGCCGCACACCTCATGTGGACTGGTAGAATGGGGGTGCTCATGTTCCTCATCAAGGAGTTCGCCGAGGGTTACAATGTTGATGGTGTCGTCACCCTCAGCCGTGTCGTCCTCGTTGTCTGAGTCGGCCTCAGGCAGTTTGGCAACATTGTCGAGGTCAGGCAACAGCTCCACCTGGCCACCATACTGGGTGAAAGCCTTCACGAAGTTGGACCCGTTGTCGGTGGTTGTCCTGACTACCTTGTCCTGAATGTTGAAGCGCTCATGGACCTGGACCATGATCTTCGTTATGACATCATAAGTGTGGCGACCAGTCAGACGGGTACAGGTGAGGACAGCATGCTTCCTGGCCCTGGTGGTTGGGTCAATCCAGTGACCTGTCATGCCGAGGAAAGATCTAAAACAAAGAAACACATAAGAATACAATTTATTTTCTTTATCATTTTATGCTTATTTACTCGATATTGTACTAACTTCATTAAATGTAGTTAGTACAATAAATATTTATAAAGAAATAAATGATAAAGATAATTACCTATTGTGAGCAGTCCAACAGTCGGCAGTGGTCGCCAAGTACGTCAACCCATCAAAAGTGTTGATAACGGCCTCCTCGACTGCCCGTTGTTGGTCATCAATGCGCCTGCCCAGGGTGCGGCGGGACATGCTGACCTTCGTTGGGTTGAGGGTCCTGACCAGGTCAACAAACTCCTCGCATCCTGTAATGATACGAAGTGCGTTGTTTTGTATTGTCTGTAAGGTGTTTAGGTGTGTGTTTGAGATAATGGGTGCCCAGCATGGGCTAGCATAGTCCATAAATGAGCGAATATATTGTTTGTATATGAGTGAGGTTGTTTCCTGCTGGTGTCCAAAGTTTATGCCTGTTAGTACCCTAAGCGTGTTAAGTCTTGACGTACATTTGTTTTTAATGTCCTGAATGTGGTTTGCAAAAGATAATGATGTTTTGTATGCGACCCCAAGTATTTTGGTCCTGTGAATGTGTGGAATATTGGTGTTATTTAGTGTAAGCTGTGGAGTTATCTGGTGTTCTTTTGTGTTGCTTGTTAACAAGGTGATGGTTCATTTTGTGGGCGCTACTTTGAGTCTATTGTGTGTGAGCCAGACTTGTATACTGTTTATGTATGTTTGTAGGTTATTTTTAGCGGTGTCGATGTTGTTGTGGGTAGATGTTAGAGTGATGTCATCTGCATATGATGATAAGGTAAGCTTGTTATCTATGGGTGTTGGAATGTCATGCATGTATAAGTCGAACAGTGTTGGTGAGAAAACAGAGCCTTGAGGGACCCCGTTCGGAAAAAGCTTGTTTTTGGATGACTTACCATTAAAAGTGACATGTGAGTATCTTCCTGAAAGATAGTTGCTCAGCCATCTTTTAGTGTTATTGTGCATGTTTGTGTTGAGTATTTTGTTTATGAGAGGGAATCGTCGGATAGCATCAAATGCTTTACTAATGTCTATTGTTGCTAATAGTGTACGTTGAGCTGGTCGTCTGGAGTTGATGCCATCCATGATGTGCTGCGTGAGGTTACTGAGTAATTTGGTGGTTGAGTGGTGAGGTCTGAATCCATGTTGAGTAGGCGATAGTGGTATGTGTGGGTTGGTGATTTGTAAGATTAGTCTTTCTGTTACTTTGGAAGGTGTGCATAGTAAAGTAATGGGTCTATAGGAAGCTGGTTCTGTTGGATTTTTGTTTGGTTTGAGTAGTGTAATAATTTTATCTTGTCCCATATGTCAGGAATAATACAGTGTTGGTATGAATATGTGCTGATATTTGTCAGAGTTAGTATTCCCTGCGGGCCCAGGTTTTTAAGGTGTATGTTAGATATGTTGTCTGGTCCAGTAGCGTTCGAATTCTTAATGTTTTTGGTGATCTTGGTAGTCTGGTCTGTATTGAAGGGTGTAATGGTCGTGTCGAGTCTGTAGGTTTTCTTGTGCCTGGCTGTTTGTCTGTCTGCGTGTTTCTGGTTGTTGTCTCTGTTTAAGTGACTTATCTTTGCGTAGTGATTAATAGAATGTTAGCTTGTTGTGTATATGTTGAGATATTATTTTGGCTGCGACAGATAGCCGCGTGTGAGGTGTGAATGCCGCTGTTAGAGTAGGTAATGCTGTTTATAGTCTTGTATAGCCTGGATGTATCTGTGGAGTGGTTTAGTGTTGTTATGAATTCCCTAAATGTTTCTGTTTGTTTTTCTTTGAGTTTGTTGCTTATTATTTCTGTGTTGAGCTGTTGTATTTGCTGTTTTATGGTTTCTGTGTGTGGCGTTTGTGTGTTATGTTTGAGGTTGTTATGTTGCCTTATGAGGTGAGCTATTTCTCTAGTGTAATTTGGGTTGTATTTCCTAATGTTACCCTCGGGTATGTATTTGTTTGCATTATTGATGATCTGATTAAATGTCTTGAGTGTTGTATTGATGTTTATGATGGGTGTGCTGTTTAATGTGGTGAATTGCTCCTCAGTCTGTATTTTGAACTGTTCCCAATCAGCTTTCTTGTAATTTCTGTAAGTGTGCCTAAGGCTTTTGGGGCAGAGTGTAGAACGTGTTGTAATGATGATGGGGAGGTGGTCTGATGACAGTTGTTTTTCTGTTCTCCAGTGTGTATGTGTTGCTAGCAGTGGCGACTCGTGGTATAAATGTATGGGGGTGCGATTTCATAAAATTTATAATTTTTAGAATTCTCGTACATAAACAATCACATGGTGCTTCCGTACGGTACTTATATGAGTTTTTAAAATATATTTGAAGAATATTTATTTTAATATCTTAAAATTAATATATTTTTTATCTGTTAAATTAATATTTATCGTTTCAAGCAAGGGGGAGCGACCGCTCTATCGCTCCATCGCTCCTATACGCCAGTCGCCACTGGTCACTTGCTAGTGAGGGGGAACAGAACGTTATATCTGGGGAGGAGTTTGAGTATCCTGCTTGATGTGGTATGTGAGTATGTTCTTCTGTATTAAGAATGAAGAGGCTGTTTAGTTGTGTGGCTATGTTGGCGCCTCTGGTGTTGCTTTGGTTGTGCAGGTACCAACTAGTGTCTTTAGCGTTAAAGTCCCCTCATAAGATGACATTAGTGAGAGAGGCCAGATTGTGTAACTGTGGATTGTAATTGGATGGCACCTGAGGTGAAGTATCTGGTGGGATGTAAATGTTGTTGTTGTTGTTGGTTAGCCGATCAGCCCACCTTGATCGAGCAAGCCGGCGGCACGCAGGTAACCGATCGCCCTCTCCGGAGTGGACCACAGGTTCAGCGCGCTAGTGATGTTGTGTTGTCTTCTATGTTGTGCTGTAGCGGTACAGTCTGTCATAATGTGTTCAATTGTTTGTGTTGTGTCCTGGCACAGGTGTCAGGTGTCGTCTGTGGAGTTGTCTAGTCTGTGTTTATATGTCTGTAAGTTGGGGTGATGTCCACATCGGAATCGTAAATGTTGATGAGTGTGGTGGTGTGTTTTGCGTGTGTTTTAATGTTAACTGCCTGTATTTCTATTGTGTTATCTGCTTGGATTGTGTTTGTAATGTTTTGGGTGGCATCAGTGTAGCTAATGCTTTTACTTATGTAAGTGGTGAGTCCACCCCAGCGACCTCCAGTACGATCTTGACGGATCGCCGTGAAGTCAGGGATGGTGGGTGTTTTGTGTGTGCGTTTTAGTTTTGTTTCTTGAATAAGTGCTATGTGAATGTTTTGTTTGTGTACGAATTCCCTAAGCTGCATGATTTTGTTTGTGAGACCATCTACGAAGGCCACTCAATATATTTTGCCTCACCTTTTTTTTTCTTTCCAAGTTTCCTTGTTGGTTCCAGAAATTTTGTACACAAGTAGTCACATACCTTTTTTACAAGTTTTTATTTTTCCACATAGTCTCCATCCTTTTCTACGGCTTTCCTCCACCTCGAAACAAGGGACTTTATTCCTTGCTGGTAAAAGTCCGCTGGGTTCCACTGGAGCCACCTCTTAACCTCCTGAAACTTTCTTCCACGAATAGCATCCTTCATTGACCCAAACAAATGGAAGTGTGAAGGTGCCAGATCTGGGCTGCATGGAGGGTGGGGTAAAACAGTCAGGCGCATTTTTGTGATGACCTCTCTTCTTTGGAAACTTGTGTGGTCTTGCGTTATCGTGCAAAAGAAGGACGTCTTCCAGTTTTCTCTCCGGTCGACCTTGCTTTATCGTCTTCGAAGTATCTGTAGGGTAGCAATATATGGCGGTGAGTTGATTGTGTGTCCTTTCTTCATAATGTCCACCAGAATCACCCCTTTCATGTCCCAGAAAATGATGGCCATAACCTTTCCTGCAGAGGGAGCCATTTTGAACTTTTTCTTGCGTGAGGAGTCTGCGTAATGCTACTCTATGGATTGGCGTTTTGTTTCAGGTTCAAAGTGTTGTACTCAAGTCTCATCCCCAGTCACAATTCGTGAAAGGAAATCATCCCCTTCTGTCTCGTATCGAACCAATGACTCGGAAGCAATTTCTTTTCTTTGAGCTTTGTGATCTTCAGTCAGTTCGCGAGGAACAAACCGTGAACCCACTTTTGAGTATCCCAGTTGCTGAATTATCGTATTCACACTTCCTTCACTAATTCCTAGCTCCAGTGATAGCTCCTTGTATGTGACGCGCCGATTTGATCGAATGATGCTGTTACCACGTTGCACAGTGTAAGATGTCACAGCCGATGCCGGGCGACCGCTGCGTGGTTCATCATCGAGGCTGGCTCTCCCTCTCTCCGATGACCTCACACGTTTAGACCAGCGTCCAACTATGCTTTGATCAACAACAGCATCTCCGTAAACGTTTTGTAGACGTTTGTGAATATTTCCAAATACTTCCTTCTCTGCAGTTAAGAACTCGATAACAGCTCTGTTTACGAAGCACATCACTGTCAGACGCCATTTTCGAAACTGCGTTAACCATCGATTTTATACAAGGCCATTTAAAAGCGGTTTTATACAAGGGGGGGAGGTTCAAACTAGAAAAATCCCGTTATGTGAAGCGCAGAAAGTTCAAACTTACGGCCCAAAATACATTTCAGCCCCATGGCCTATTATTTCGCTAAGAAAAAAGGGTGGGTCGAAATATATTGATGCCCCTAGTAATATGTTAATATTATAAGGGGTTCCAAAAAACCTTAGCCCCCCCTATTTGCAGCTTACATGTTTGCTTATATCGAAATAGTTTTTAGTGATTATAGAAATATATAAAATTCTTTATTTATTGCAGGTATTAAAATTACTCTAGCTGATAAAGTGATAATATAATGGTTTCTCAATTAATTGGTGATTCGGAGAGGCAACGTGTGATAGATCGCATACGAGCAATAACATTTCGGGAAACTCGTGATGCTGGAGCCACCTTTATAACACGTTCATGGGTTGCCAAAAAGTTGCGAAGAAGTGAGGACTTCGTCAAAAGAAATTGGAATAAAACTTTGGATGAATGTGAAATGGATACAACCAAATCTGGGCGCCCAAATTTGCCACTCTCTCAGGAAACAAAGGACATCATTGAAAGCGGTACGCGTAAGCGGAAAAACAGCTGTGCTAAACTTTCTAGAGAGATCGAAGTGTTGAGAGGAAAGATCGTTAGTGGTGAGATCATTCGACTGTACCGTCATAGGCAAGGTTTAAAGCCTTGGCATGAACTTCCAAAGCCAAGAAAAACTCAACTTAACATCGATGACAGAATGTGGTTTGCCCATTATCTTGAAGATTGGGATGTGGATGATTTCATGCATTTAGCTGTCTCCGATGAATTTTTTGTTTACGTAACACATCGGCCTAACTACCAAAATGATCGAGTGTGGACCACAACACCAGATGAAATCGATGACAATGAACATTATCGCGAATTATTAAAAAGTCCAGACTGTGTTGGTGTGTTTGTTTTGTTCACTGCAAAGAAGCTCATGTGGGTGCTGAAGCCAAATGGTCAGAGTTGGGATGGACAGTATTTTCGTGATATTATTCTATCCCAGCATGTCATTGCTTTTCTAAGAAACCCAAACAATGTTATGGATGTCGATCAGGTCACACTTGTGCACGATAAGGCCCCCTGCTTTAAGGCATTAGCCACTCAACAGTTGTTGCGGAACCATGAGATCGATTTCTTTGGGAATGAAGAATGGCCAGGAAATTCTTGACCTGAACGTCTGTGAACACATTGCATCAGTTATAAAGGACAAGGTTGAATGTCTCTTGTTTCAAGAACCTGCAGCAAATCGATTTTCGAAGGATACAATGACGCAACACATTGAAACTGTTTTAGCAAATTTGCGTAACGATCAAGATCTATTCACGTCACTTTTGGCAAGCTACCCAAAGCGAATTCAGGCTGTCTTGGAAGCCAATAGCTGGAACACCAAGTTTTAATTGTCTCTCATTAAATGCAGGATTAAATTCTCTTTTGTAATGTATGTTTAGTTTTACTGTACCTCTAATGGTTTAGGCCATGGGCGGGTGGGCTAAGGTTTATTGGAACCCCGTACTTCTGTATATGTCTCGTCTCATGATCCTATTGTGTCTATGTCTTTGTGTATGGTGTTCTTCTGTATTAAGAATGAAGAGGCTGTTTAGTTGTGTGACTATGTTGGCGCCTCTGGTGTTGTTTTGGTTGTGCAGGTACCAACTAGTGTCTTTAGCGTTGAAGTCTCCTCCTAAGATGACATTAGTGAGAGAGGCCAGATTGTGTAACTGTGGATTGTAATTGGATGGCACCTGAGGTGAAGTATCTGGTGGGATGTAAATGTTGTTGTTGTTGTAGCACGCTGGTATAGGTCCGGCCCCGGGAGCCGATCGGCACTATGACCGTGCCACTCAACAGGCCGTCGACTGCCAGTCTGGCCAACCGTAGACAGCCCGCTGCACGGAGATTTGTGGAAGTTTGGCCACCAGCGCGTTGATGTTTCGGTTTGACGTCGCCTCTTCACGTTGACGTGTCCCGCGCGGCGGATAGAGCCACTGTTAGAAGCTCCCTCGTCAGCTGCTAACTGTCGACATACGTTGAGGTTTTTAGCTCCTTCCCATCAGTTTCTTTTTATCTTTGGTCAAAATGTGCTGTTTAATGCTGTCATTTCTTTTTGTGCCTTATTTTCTTTATTAATTTGTCCAACAATTTCGGATTGGAAGTATATAATGAAATTATTTCCGGTCCTGTCCTTCAAATGTTTTGACAAAAAGTTTTTTTAGGATTTTCCTTCAATCAAGAATAAAGAGAATGAATTCTTTACTAAATTTTGCTTTATTTTTTCCAAGTTTGTTACACGTGTATACTCTCTCAAGGTAAAGATGTTAATAATGTTGCTTGAATGAAACAAAACTAAAGCATTATTCCAATCAATACATGGTATAACTCTGACAACTGGACAAAAAGGGCATTGGACGACTGTTCCGTTCTAACTTAATATTGATGTTGTTTTACACACATGTTCAAATATCTTCCCGTCTGTCCACTGTAAAAGGAGTCACATTGTTTACAAGCAATTTTATAGGTATTACCTGCATAATTGGTAGGACTATTTTTCTATTTTTCAGAATAATGTCATATGAAAATATTACATTAATGTTCAAAAGTTTAAGTATCATACATTAGCAATGCCTAAAAAACCTGGGAAAAATGGAAGTACTAAAATATTCTTATTATTCACTTATTAGTCACACGATAGAACGTACATTTTGCCTTGTTAAGACAAAATTTCAAAACAGCTGGTGGGTAACATAAATCACTTCCAATGCTGTTGGATTTTTCAAACTCTGCATCCATGTAAGATATTCCGGCCTGGCGACCCTAAGAGCGTGTAGAAACATTGAAGAAAATATGGCTCTCCCGATGGGGTGTCATATCCGGAGTAAAAGTGTACATAGGACGAATTGTCTGTTTCTTTCCTATAGATACTAAACTTAAAACCTGTCTTTCCCTATGTATACGCACATCCAAATTTTCATAAAATGAACACCACGCGTTCTTTTGGCTTGCTGTTCCCTCTCTTACCTCCATTTGTGTCCGTGTTTTCTTCTACATTAATGAAGGCGCATGCAATTCATATTCGACGACAGTCTCTGACTAATTGTCCACAAGAGCAGGTCCTTCCCACGTCCCTTCTTCCGATTCGTCTCAGAGAATTTGATGACCATCCGTTCAACAGCTTCAGCAAATTAATTTTACAGAAACATATTGAAGTCACCAGACAAAATGAGTGGTCCGCCTTAAAAAATTTACATATTGCTAAACGTAATTTTGTGACCGTTATCCCCCGACCGTGGATCCAACCTTTTTCTGGTGAAATTTACAACGAGTTGCGTAGAACTTCTTCACTGTTAACAATTTGGATCGCAAAATTAAAAGGCTCATTCAAAATAGTCAGTGTAGTAAAAAATCAAGCTCAAAGTGTGTCTTGAACCTTTCTTCGAAGAACATTAGCAAAGATGCAAAAAACGCCCTTGGATTTGGTATGTCCTATTTTGTTGTTATAAAACCTGCCTTGCAAATCTGTAACCTACATATTCTGAAAAGCAGTGTAATCTCCCTCAATCTTTGGTTAACATAGTTAAAGGCCTTGTCTATAGTGTTGCGAATAGCACTTAAGAAGAAAACTTTCCAAAAACGTTTTCGCTATAGCCTCTTACAATTAAAAAAATATGGTGATCTCCATATTACTAAAGCAGAGAAGTCTAGCATATTTTATTATGGACAAAGCTGAATACATTAGAAAAATGGACGATCTTCTTCAGGATCCCGCCACAAACAGAAAGCTTAGGAACAACCCGCAGGATGACGTCATCAAATCATTCAATAGTGACTTGAAACGTATTCTCAAAAATCATAAGGACTTAATTCCGCTTTTCACGTCCACTTCGCCTTCTCTTCCCTACCTTTACGGTCTTATTAAAACCCACAAACCTGGTAACCCTATGCGCCCTATTATTAGCTCTGTGAGTTTTATTACTTATAAACTCTCCAAATGGCTTGTCAAGGTTTTGTCCTGTTTCGTGAGACGGGAAAAGATTTGAACACACTTATAAAACAACATCAATATTCCGTTAGAACGGGACAGTCGTCCAATGCCCCAATGCCCTTTTTGTTTATTTGTTAGAGTTATCCCATTGTATTGGTTGGAATAATGTTTCAATTTTGTTTCATTCAAGCAACATTGTTAATGGAAATATTCTTGAGTCTGCCATTATTCAACTTACAAATAATTGTAACCTTAGCCAGGCTCTTTTTTCGCTTGATCCTGTTGTTTTGAATTCATTTTGACAAGAAAGGCAAGGCGCGAAAACTCTGGCAGCTTTAACATGTAGTGTATGCTCCTCCTAAAATATTTTTCTGTATCAATCATATTATCATTTTTTATTGTTTTTTATTTTTTCTTTGTGACCTATATAGTTTGGGGGTCATTCAAAAACCACGTGGTCCTTTTTCGGTTGGTTTTCAAACCCATCCCCCCCGCCCTTGTGGTCATTTGTGGCCAATGATTTAAGCCCCCCTCCAAAGCCACGTGGTCTTCTGATGTCACCCCCCCTTCTTAATCTTATGTAAATTAAAATGCAAATTAAAAATAATCAAATTAAAAGTATGGTGAATTTGTGTTTCATGAACGTTAAAGATTCGAATCTTCTACAATTTTCTGGAGTTTACGAAATATATATATATATATATATATATATATATATATATATATATATATATATATATGATAGTCAATATTATAAACAGGATATTTTAATGCTTAGTATTGGCCACGTGAGTAGTATGGGTGAAAAATGGACGAGTGCAAGAATGTTGCAAAGGGGGGTATGCAGCGAAGGGGGAGGGGTTATGCAACAACTCAATGTTGCAAAGGGGGTAGGGGAATGCAACAAATCAATGTTGCCAAGGGGGGAGAAGGGAGGATGACCTCCCCCCAAAGGGGTAGCCTTAACCTAAGAGAGGAAGAGAAAGGAGAGACGGAGGAGGTCTTTGGGGGAGAAGGTGGGATGTCCTCACCCCCCCAAAGGGAAACCTAACCTAAGTCTTAACCTAAGAAGGAAGGAGAGAGAGTTCTTTATTCCACCGGAGTCCGCATCATTATGAGCGTCCTGAAGCCAAGCAGGTCTTATATAGAGGATGGTGAGTTGCCAGATATCACTTATTTATATATGGAGGGGGGTTACCAGATACCACCATTTATTTTAGTTGTTCAGGTATAACTTATTAGGGTGAGTTGCTAGATACCATTTATTTTAATTCACACGAGTTGCCAAATAATGTTTTTATTTATTAAAAGCAAGAGCGACTTTCTCCTTAAAGTTATTGAACAAGGAACTAATTATTAAAACGAAACACAATATTAACAATAAAAGAAATACATTTAAACCGAAATAAATAAAACACCATTACATCACTCTGTTTATTCAGACGATTTATTGGAAATATACAGAAGATAAATATACACTCCTATACATACGATTGATTATGTATATAGCCAAAAATAAAATAAAAAATAATATAATACGAAACGTATAATCATCAAAATAATAGTTCAGGCGAAATACACACACACACAATTGTATTAAATAATGACCGACTTTCTCCTTAAAGTTGTTCAGTAAAAGAAGTAATTTATTTAAACGTCGTTCTGTCTTTTTACTTTTGACAATCCTTTCTGTATTTTGTCAGAAGTGAATGAAAAAATCAAACTGCATCAGAAAAATAACAATACATACCTTATATATATAAGAAAAAAATAAACAGCGAAAGAACTAATTATTTTAACTAACTTCACCTAAAGTGTTTATAGTACAGGATCTGGCCTAGAGTTCGTATAAATTTCTGGGTGCAGAGGTTTTGACGACTGATCTAGACTAATTTTGGGGTGCAGAATCCGAATTTTTCTATGCCATCGCACCAAATTAGTGTGAAAGTGGTAAAAATGGAAAAAAATTGGCAAAAATGGCAAAATTTGATCAGTTTTTCATATTTTTGTCATATTGTTGAATTGAAAATTTTTTAAGGGCAATTGTTTGTTTGAGAATCTGTGTTTGTAACATACTGCTGCCTGAACCAAGAAAACTGACAAAAACGTCAAAAACTAACAGCAAAAATAGTAAAAAATTAAGTAAATATTGTCAAAAAATCGCAAAAATGAAATTTTTGGCTATTTTGGTGCATAAACTAGCTCCAACCAATCTTATCGAACTAAATAGTCAAGAAATTAGATATTAATAGCTCTACTAAAATTTCCTAACAGAAAAACATGTACAAATGTCTAAATTTTGGGTTACAATGATTAAAAATAGTTGTAGAATATTTGAAAAAATAGACAAAAAAAAATAGTGCTAATTTTATAAAACTCTTTGGTTTGCATGTTGTAAAAGACTGTGAGATAAGATCATGTATTATTTCTGATGATGAAGTTGACTGAAAATCTTGCAAAAGTGGCAAAGAGTTTGGCAAAAATGACAAAAACTGTCAAGGCTGCTTATGTGATTGAGAAAGAGTGTTACCGTCACTCAGGTGCATCTTTTCAGTGCAGCACCGTGGACAATGGGCTAAGTTATAGCTAACTCAGTGGGAACGACCTCATTTAATGATGAGGCCCCATTTTTTTTTTTTTTGTGAGTATTCATGATGAATATCATACTCGTCACGATTTTCAAACTGGCCGGAACCTCTCATTTGTGAAGAATATAAGTCCTTCTCATGTTTAATAATATTCCACAGTGCCACTTCTTCCTTTCTCTGAGTAAAGCCAATTAATCTTCCGGACACTTTTGCAGGCTTATTATAATGTTGTTCAAGTGCCTGGTCCATTGGAACTCCACTACATTGTCGTGTCGCTCTCCTCACTACAAAACTACCATTAAGGAATGATTTGTGGAGATCAGGAAAATGTACCTCAAGGTTTAAACAATCCTCAAAGAAGATTGGTGCCCATCTGGCGTAGTTGGTTCTATTGTAGGCGAAGAAAAGTGGGATTGATCTCTGTATGGAAGAAAGAAATAGTGACCAATCACGTGCCCGCATTGAGTAGGTTAAATCTCTGATGATTGGATACAATCTATTGGTAAAATGATACCAGTAATGAAAGTTTTCATTACTATCAGACCTCTGCTTTATATATTGTTGAAAGGATTGAGACAGAGTATATATCGAAGACTTA
This sequence comes from Bathynomus jamesi, assembly GCA_023014485.1. Lineage (NCBI taxonomy): Eukaryota > Metazoa > Arthropoda > Malacostraca > Isopoda > Cirolanidae > Bathynomus > Bathynomus jamesi. The sequence goes on along the minus strand of JAJOZX010004095.1, from coordinate 345,435 downwards.
AAGTCGTCCCATTGCTCTTGTTCTGCAACCATAATTGAAATTTTAGTTGCAGCATCTTGATATAAGTTACGGTGTTCATCGACACTCAAAATCCCATCGAACATAATGCTTGTTATTGTTTCGTGCACGAAAGATAATCCTTGCTTGGCTCTCACATAATGATTGCCATTCATAACGGATTTTACTGTGTCTGGACCGAAACATTCGCTTTTAACCAAAACAGATTCAATTCCCGATATATGAAGATAAGATCCAATACAAGCAAGTACAATCTTCTCAAAATGGAATTCACCCAATCCGGTAAACAAATTACTGAACAGATCTTTTTTCAGGAGCTGATTTTCCTTCGCAATAGCATAAACTCCTTCTTCACACCACAGTGCACCGTATGGCTTATTCTGCTGCTTAAGCACGTCCTGAAAGTTAATCATTGTTGTAAAAATGGTATCAAATTCAGTTGCTTTGTATGGCAGTACGGGAGTGAACGCAATAGTTGTAGGCTTCAAGCTATCTCCTACAAAAGGGCCTTTGACAGCAACAAAGCTTGGAACAAAGTCATCATTATCAGTATTTGAGTTAGTTGAAGAGCCTGTATTGTGGTTGTTCTATGTTTGTATCGCATCACAAACCATAGGAAATGGTCGAGATTAACAGTCTCTAGTAAATGATCGTTTGCCTTGTATTCAGAGACCTGGAAATCTTGACTTATTGTACCTCGTTCATGTCTTGGTCCAATCGAGATAATTTCTTGGCAAGGAAGAACGCTTTGTAACTTGCCAAGCCGGAGGGTTGACTCTGGAGCTTCACTGATCTTATTAGTATGCTGTTGTGTTGGTGCAGAGCTTAATGGAGCATTTTGGAATAAAACTAGCACCGTATCATGTGTCGAACCAATTCCAGACAAGGTATTTTCCAAGGTGTCAAAATTATCCATTGCTGCTTGAATTGGATGGTTTTGATCAAATACTGGAGGAACTGGAACTCTTTGTGAACCACATAAAGATATTGTAGGTTTTGCTAGTGCAAAATTTATTTTGCGAATTTCTTGATATCCTACACAAATGCTCCGTTTGTTTGCAATTTCAATAAGATCTTTAGACTGTGACAGGTTATGTATAGTTTGAGCAAATCCGACATGCAATGGGGTGGGCTCCAAACCATTATGAAGGATGTAAAACGACATCTGGAAGATAGTGTCACACTTCAGCATCAACTGATTGTTGCTATCTGATACATTCCGGGTGGAAAACAAATGCTGAAGAAATTCCATCCATATTGGAGGACGTTCATTTTGGAAGCGTTTTAAGGCTAGATCAAGATCGTTTGGATCACAATAGCTAGAGCGTAAACCAAAACTGTAAGTTTTTAACTCTTTCCTTAGGTCCTTAGCAACGTTTTCGACAGATGATGTTCGCAAAGTTTCAACAATTCTTGCACTCTCAATCTGGACAATAAACCATCTGGGATTTTCGTTTGTTGCTAGGATATGTTAAATAAATGGTGTCCTTAAATTTGTCTATAAGCAGGCTCTTAACCAAATAGTTACTGATAAATTCATCCTGGTTCAGCTTTTTATTGATCTCTTGTCTCAAGTAGGTGACACTGTATCCACAGCTTGTGAAGTCTATTTTTGAGACTACATCATTAAACGCTTCTTGAACCATGTCAGTAGAACCCATAACTTCATTTCCTTGCTGTCTGTTTTCCAAAATCGTCTCTATTCTGCGATCATAGGCTGCAAAATGCTTCTCTATACAATTATTATGATAGAATGCATCTGCAGCGAATACATCTTTGTATTCGTTCAACATCGCTACTCTGGTAAAAACATCGTCTTGGAACAAGTGAGCATAACTCAATAACTTTTGAGCACGACCTGGAGTACATATCCGAAACAAATCATGGTCAATGTTTCCACCTTTCAATTTGACTCGAGCTGAACCACAAAATACACACACTTTCATATCCTTGATATGCTGTGTTTTAATCCTTTTGCTTGAACTATTTTCTGGAGGAGTTAATGCTTCCCCTAAGGAGGAATCGGAGGGTTCAGATTCAGCATTTTTAGACTTCTGGCTACGTTCAACGAACTTTTTATATGTTGCATAGCACGAAGTGCTGTGATACTGGATATAAGGAGTCTGACTCTCAGTAAGAGTTTTCAAACACTTACTTCTGTCGTCATTTGGGTACGCAGAAGCCAACTGAAGCAAATTTTTTATTCCATGTTTTCCGCTGCTCAAATATTTCTCTCCACTTGGGCTTTTGTTCTTCTGGCACAAGATACATTTACCAAGGTTTGAGCTATGCTTCTTTTCTAGCACAAGTTGACATACATCCTGAAAAAATAAAATATACTAAGACTTCTTGCAATTGCAATTATAATAAACTAGCTCTATTCTATACATATAAAAATTCATTTGTAACACATTGGTCTTTATATTTATGTTTTAAATATTCAATTCGATTATTACTTACCATGATCTATCATCTGTTGAATCACATAATAAATACAGGGATCCTCAATTTGTAGCCTACTACCAATACTAAACCTGAAACACAATAAATATCACTTAGTTACTCTAAAGAAATCAAATAGATCGGTTCTATAAGAAGTTCAAGCATTTTACAACAAGCAAGCCTAAGAATAACAAAATTAGTACTATTTTTTTATATTTTGGCTATTTTTTCAAGTATCTTACAACCATTTTTATCGATTTATACCCGAAATTTAGACAATTGTGCATACTTTGTTTCAATAAATTCTTGCAGAGCTATTAATATCTAATTTCTTGACTATTTAGTTCGATATGATTGGTTAGAGCTAGTTTATGCACCAAAATAGCCAAAAATTTCATTTTTGCGATTTTTTGACAATATTTACTTAATTTTTTACTATTTTTGCTGTTAATTTTTGACGTTTTTGTCAGTTTTCTTGGTTCAGGCAGCAGTATGTTACAAAAACAGATTCTCAAACAAACAATTGCCCTTAAAAAAATTTCAATTCAAGAATATGACAAAAATACAAAAACTGATAAAATTTTGCCATTTTTGCCAATATTTTGCCATTTTGACCACTTTCGCACCAATTTGATGCGATGGCATAGAAAAATTCGGATTCTGCACCCCAAAATTAGTCTAGATCAGTCGTCAAAACCTCTGCACCCAGAAATTTATACGAACTCTGGGCTAGATCCTAGACTATTATTGTCATATGGACAATAAACCTTTTCATTTCATTTTCATTTCATTTCATTCCTTCTTTGAAAGCGTCTCTGGAAAAAATGTATAAATTCTGAGCCCTCGAGCTGACCGCAGAGGCTGACCGCAAACTGGCTACATTGGAATGTGGGTCAAACCACATCCCTTCTGTCCAGATTTTTCCTCCACTGACTTCATATTTTATAATTGCCACGCTTATTACTATAATGCCTTCTTGCACAATTTTTGAAAAGGAAAAAGCATAAATTTTTCATAAGTATATTAGAATTCATTTACTGAGTTGGTTTACGATGGCCGTAAATAGTCAGAGCAAAATTTTAAAAAAAATATAAAAAAAGAAATGAAAAGAAAAACAATTCATTTTATTAAATTTCTTTATTATAAATTCCTCTCGATAAGATCGCAAAGGGAAAATTTGAAAAAAAGAGAATCAACAATTCATTTTATTAAACTGTAAAACATTCCTTGTACAGATTTTGGCTGTGAGCCTCTGGTTTGCTCCAGCAGGCTGGCACCTGAACCTAACCTAACCTATGATTCAGAACATAGATTCTCTGGAAGATAATGGAGAATATATTTAATACACAGATTTTCAAAAGACCTTTTAGAGAGAGAAGAAAAAAATATACGTACGAGGATATATGCAATAAATTCAGACCATAGATTCTCTTTGTAACTGGTACCTAACCATGGTGTAAATTACATTAGTAATAATAATAGCTAACTCGGGTTTCCTTCCCACCGAATTGTTCATTTTGACGAGGGTCAAGCTTTTCACTCCGCCTTAGACCTACAGTTTAACGTTGAATCCGAACTAAGCCGCAGCACGAGCAGGATGAAATTACAATGTCATCGCCTGGACTCTCAACCAGCACCCCAGCGTCTTAATCACTAGGATACCTAGGGCGCCCATTTATCTACCAACCCAAGCAGACATTCATTTTCATGAGTTATTTAATCACACTCCTAAGCGAGAAGTAAAAAGTCAAGCCGAATACATTAATCAAAGTTGAGGATCGAATAGTATGACCGCAAACATATATTTTGCAAATATTTGGAACTATCGTGGCAGAGACTGTAAAAGGCAATTAACACACACACACACACACACACACACACACACATATATATATATATATATATATATATATATATATATATATATATAACCAAATCCACAAGTCAGGAATCTTGGGAAAGCTGAGAATAGTATGACCGCAAAAATAATAATGCACATTCTGCTTAGAAATCTTCTAGATTTCTTATTTCCTAATGATATTTGTGTCATCGGATGTTACTGTGCTGTTTCTGGTAATGTCAGGATTATGAAGAGTAGCGGCGCTAATTTTGTTTCCTGTGGTACTGAGCTGAGCGACTCTGATGAAGATATTCCTATAACGACTTGCATCCGAACTGGGAAAAATTGAGGATCAAATAGTATGGCCGCAAAAATAATGTAAAATATTGTTGTGATAGAGATGGTTGATCAATGTTGCGAGGGATATTGCATAAAGGGGAGGTTGGGAAAACCGAGAAAAGTATGGGCGCAAATGCAAATATTGTCGTGGTAGAGACTGCAAGGGGTAATACACGATGTGAGCATTAAATCTACGGAGAGAATATAAAGACACCATTAGTCGTCCAAAGCATGGACCCATAATATAGGTGTTACGATTGGTACAATTATCATAGCCCCGCCCAGTTACATGACAACCAATCATTAAACTTACGAACCGCTCTTAGTCTTTTGGGGCGGTGCTTGGGATCGTATATAAAGGAAATATTTTCAGCTGGGAGTCACAGTAGTTATTTTCACCAGTGAATAAACATTCCCTCCGCCATGAATCAAGAACTTTACAGTTTACCGGATTTATATCAAGATGGTGACATTGTAGCGTTGTCCACAATTAATCTTTTTAACGCGCTGACCGGGATGGATTATTCCAACGCAAACCGTTGATGATATTTGCAATGACGCTCCTTACGATCCGACGCAAGGGACTGCCGTAGAAATGTAAGTGCATAATTTTATTTTTTGGAGTAATTATTCAACTTGTGCTGTCAGAAAGAGCACTGTTCTGGATTATTTCATCATATATATGGAGGGTTAGTAATTCATCATCACATTAAAAATACTTCATTTAGGTACCGCAATTATAGATTAGTTTGCAATTATGCTAAAATCCTGTTTTGATTCATTGAATTTTTTATAGCAATCTTTTGCATGTTTTTTTATAAATTCAAATGTTATTCGGAATTATCTCTTAAAGGAACTTCTCTGAGCGGTTCAAAGATATCTTCACATTGTAATACTCTTACTATATGTATACTCTGTATATGTTTTTTTTATTAAAAAAGATTCAGTATGAACTAATGAATTATTCTTTCTCCTTTAAGGTCCGATGAGGATTTGACACGTGTTATACAATCTTTTCGTTTTGAAGAATCCCATGTCATGGACCTGAATACGGAGGTAGAAGATTTACCGAGCAGTCAGCCCAACGATTGTCACATCATTAACGAAATAATGTAAGTGTTTTTTTTGTTTCGATCTTTTTTGGGGGAAGAAGACAATGTATTTTCATCAATTTATTAAATGAAAGAAATCATGTTTTTAGTACAATAACCATCTTAAACTACAGAATATACAAACTAACATTATTGGTTACAAATATATATATATATATAATATATATATATATACACACGAACAAAACATCATACTATACAACGAGTACGCACAATCGGAAAACGGCTTTTTATCTGTCTGCATACCATTTCATCGTTTCGTTGAGTGTGACACGGGTCGAATAATTTTTAAAAATTTATAAATTCTTTACCACGTGACATATGCATGAGAAATGAAAGCAGTACATCCCGCAGTATTACTAAAATATCCTTGTAGCCGGAATGGGTTCCATACAACTTCGGGGATATGCAACTGATCGAGAAATTTTACAATAACAGGGTCACTCCAGGGTTGAGTCCCGAGTGAATCAAAATAGTACAGCGGTCCCTATTTTTAAAATAGATTGCAAACCAATGAATCCCTTCATTACCAATGACATCTGTGTTCACAATAAGACTACCGCAATCTCGCGTAGTTGGCAAATTCAATGTTTCATTCTTCGCAAACACACCGATAAATTTGGAACGTGTGATTCGTTCACTATTCATTACTCTCTGAAGTGTATTCGCATCCATTTTAAAAGTCAGTGATAACGCCCCTAAATCTGTCTACTTCTATTAGGGCTTGTGACTCGAGGTATACTAGTACACTAATAGGCGTCTATAGGCTTGGTGAATTCCAACCTGACTGAGATGTTTCCACTCTGTTGTGGACTTAAATGTGTATTTACGCTAGCAGATAAGTCAGGTGTGATGTCAAACGGATAAAGGTTAAATTGATCAATGAATTCTTTCTGCGTTACCCCATTCCCGAGCTCATCACAATCACCTGCAATATGGGCCAGATTACTATATGCTCTCGCGCAAAGCGGTAACACAGCATCTGATGAATAGTCCGTATCCAATGTTCCTCCCAACGCAATGCCATTAACGTATAGAGTTATATTTTTAAGTCCGAAATTCTCGAATTTAAAGGCACTCTTTTTATATTTTCCATTCACCGAAGCATGGTTCTGCATTCCAATTAATATCCTTTTAGGAAGATTTCCCAGGGCGATGTTTTCTATCTGTTTCGATGCCAACCCTGCTGGCACCGTGTATAGTTTGATTTGTACTCTGTTAATAGGGTATTTTACTGTGGCGTTTAGTAAATTTTTCTCAATTTCTAGTTGTTTTGGTGAACTTAATTTCACTCGCCGTACACGGAGGTATGTCTCCATAATGTGAACCACAACGGGTTTTGCTCCTTCTTCTTGATCAGCATCCAGATTTAAACAGATCTCAGCATTCGTGCGGGTGAGCTTTATTTTCATATCCACCCCATTCACAAGCAACTTCTGGAATGTGAAATCTGTATGCAGGCTTCCAAAACACTCGTATATCTTCTTTTTAGAATTTTTAAATTTGTCCTTTATACTACTTCCATCTTTTGATAATATCCCTCGGAACTTAAAAAGGTATCCTTCGCTTCTTTGGAAAAGTTGAGGACATTTTCCAGATAGGCTCGTAGGTGATAGTACCCCGCCCGTGCCTGCCGATATGTTGACCTGATTTAAATATACGTCACACTGGTTGAATATGGAGTGCAGAAAGTTTGTTTCAGGGTATACAGCATATTTGTCATCGCAGTCCGTTCCATCAGAATGGGCTATACGTAGTTTAGAGTACATGTGCACACAGCTTGGATCAAAAAAGTAAGGGCCTGAGCTGGGTATCACGAATTATATAGGGGCACTCGGGGAACTAATTGTGTTTGAAGGGTTAATTGTAATAAAGTCACTGTGTTCAATAGAAACTTGAGTTGGGGGCATGTCAAAGAGTGACAGCTCCGATTTACAGCATTGTGAACTACACGGATGGATGAAGCGTGCCATGACGAGTTAGAAATAGTGCCTCCTCTCTCGACAAGTAGTAAACAAACTATGATTCATGAGATCAATGTCCTTAGCTTATATCAGTCAAAAAAATGGTCAACCATAGGTTTCATTCGCTTAGAACACTTCTTTTTTGATATCCTTTTACGTTTAATGCCACGTGGTGGTAATCCCTTCTTCCGGCCAGTCCTCTTCTTCCCACCACCACGCATTTTTCTCTTTGCATCTTTGACGATTTCGTCCCGTGTACGTTTTAAGTGTTTTTTTAGAGCTTCTTTAGGTTTAGCCCCAGCCAATATGTCTTCTGCAGTGTTAAGACCTGATTGTAGCGCTTTCCTTCCGAGGTATCTGGCACCCCTCTTCAGCAAAGGAACAGCCGTACGTAGTATGGTTGAAAAAATGGACCCAAGTCCACTACCACGCTGGTATCTCACCCCGATAGACGGTGAAAGGCTTTCTGTCCATTATAACTCAGTGCGTCGAAAGTGCAGCTTCACTGTTAAGCTCCCGTTACCGAATGGGAAATTTTTACCCTCAATCGTTCTTATATATATTGAGATATTGGTTATTAGATTAGTTGCGACGTTCACATAATGGGGTCTGTCATATGTAATACTCAAACTCCTTCCTCTATGGTTGGGAATGTGAGCAATGCGCAGCAGGCGTGCCTGGGTATCCCCAACAAACTGGTGCTCCACTATATTGCTGTAAATATAGCACATGTCTGGGGGTTTAGCCGTCAACCATTTTCTCCAATTTCAACTGATACATTAGGCTGGACAAGTCGTGTTGTGCCTCGTGAAATGTATCTCTTTGGAACTGATCGATATCGTCCATCGGTCATAATTTTGAACACTCTTTGGTCTTTAATATTTCGGTTAGCCTGCGATTTTAGGCCATAGTGCATGCATGGGGATCATTGTTTACGATTTCGTATACTAAATCGCCGTAAGATTTGAGCTTTTTAAACTTACGTTTAAGTCTCTCACAACATCCTCGGCCTCACCATAGTGACCCGGCCTAGTGTTACTTCTGTACTGTAATACTGTGCATCCCAGTCTGGGCGGTACGCATGGTTTCATCCGAGTTACCCCGGCTTTTTCACACTCATTACAGTCTCTAAGAATCGTAAAAACGGTATCTTTATAATCAATATTTAAAAAGAGGGTGTCCAGCTGAATTTCACATATCCCCCACCTCATACGAATCACGACCCAATTCAATGGGTCCATGGAGCTAGTGTGTTGTTAGGGTGTACAGACAGGGACGAGGTGGACGGAGTGTGACGTAGAAATGTTACGGAGCCATGTTGCATACTATTTAAGCTTCATTATTGCATCAGCTTTTATATAGGTGTTGAAACTTTCTGGGTATCCTAGCCGTTTCACCAGGTACATTTTTCTCTTTCCTGAACCTTTGCTTCCTAAAATTTTCTCAATTTTAAACACATTTTTTCCTAAATTAAATGCCACTTTCTGCAACTCCTCGCGGTAAAAGCCTCCTGAGATTTCTTCCCCATTCAAATCTTCAACGTAATACATCATTATCTCACCTTTAGGTCTCATAGCCCTAACTTTAAAAATCTCACGTGTCCATCCTTGCTCAAATCCCTTCGCGAATTTATTTCCCGAACGCGACAGCCTTACATAATCATTGATTTTGAAACGCGCAGAGTGTGGTGGTGTTCCATCTCTTCTCACCTCTGGGCGCGTACCTCTTTCTAAAACCTCGTTAGGTGTTGTCCCAATCGTGCGATGGTGTGAGCGGTTGTAGGATGAGGCCAATGATTCCAGAATGTCTAGAAATCTGTATGTGTTTTTATGTGTAAAATAGCGGTGCATACGTTCCTTTATGGTACGTTGAACTCTTTCAGCTAAAGAAGCCTTATGTATAGAATTGGTAGTGTAATAGCTGATATTAAACTCTGTCAACATGTTCTGAAAAGCACGGCCTATAAATTCCTTCCCCATATCCGTACAAAAATAGCCAGGAACCCTGTTTTCTTTTAACATCAGCGTTTCGGTGGCTTTAGCAACTGTTTCAGGTGGTTTATTTTTCAGAGGAATTAGCCACAGCTATCTAGAAAATACATCTATTATGAATAGAACGTAGCGGTTACCATCGTTATACACAGAATATCTTTGCATGTCTGTTAAATCTGCTTGCCAAATAGAGTCAATCGAAGCAGCTGTTGTCTTGGCTGTTTTAAACCTTTTTCTCACAGGCTTATGAAGTGTATAAGCGTCCTGCTCCCGCAAAAATCTCTCATCTTTTTTTCCTACTCCGAAAACACTTCTGTACAGTCTATCTACGCCTCCGTGTACCTTTCCTCCTTCCACAATGATCTCACCTGCATCGGTCCATTGTGGCGGAGTCCTCATTCAATAGATTATAAAGACTTAAACCTTTATTCCTCAATGTATGTGGGAGGGTGCTTTTTAATACATGCTCGATATGTTGTATGACCGACCCGTTAATCTTTGGTTGGTCAGCTCTATCGTCGGACACAAGTCCTATGTCACCATGTCCATCGTTCCCCGTGCTGTGCCTAATAACCACGGGAATCTCTGTCGGGTTTTTATAATTTTCGTACTCGTGAAGAAATTTCTGCAGAGCTTCTTGGTATAAGATTCTTTTCTCATCAGGTGTTTTTTTCACTTTAATAGGGCTAGCAATTCGCTTTCCATTCTTTTAAGCCTGCTTTTACGGGGATCTAGATACATGTCTGGATTCTTTGAACTTTGCAGTGAAGCATACATCTCGTGTGGAATCACTACCACTTTCTTCATTATATTAATCTAGTCAGTAAAGGACCCAAAACTAGTCAGTAAAGGACCCAAAACCCTCCTCTTTGTACAATAATTCGTTTTTTCTTCCCTACAGTTTGACTTTTACGAGCGAGTGTACGTATTATGTTCTTGTAACGGCGTAGGCGAGCCTTCTGAGGTGGTTTCATTGATACATTGCAATTTATAACGTTAAGACAGATTTCACAGATGCATTTTAAAAAGTCGGAGTCGATATTTTTAGCAAACATCTGTTGCATTGCCCGGGGCAGTCGATGATAGATTTTTATTAATTTATGGTATTTATTTAGCTTCTTTGTCATTCTGGAATATACACCGTTTCAGGCTCGTTTGGAAATATATTCGTTCTTAGAAGCACCCTAAACGTTTTTCGCGGATGAAGGTCGCAAAGCAAATATCGGTAACGCAGGTTTGTAGCTTCTTTACAAAACTTCCAACAACTCCTTACGTTGATTCGGGAACATTTGATTGGCTAATACCACAATTTGTGATACATCTCTACGTTGCGCGAATAAGACTAGATAGTGTGTATTTAACGACACATCGCGCATGTATCTATTTTTGAAAAATAGATTCTGATTGATGAAGAACACGCTTATGTTAAGATGGTGGGAGAATACTGTAAATGTCTCGGCAAACGTTTTATCCATCTCCAACATGAGATCGTCAATTACAATGACTGTATGCATTTTCCTTTAACGAATTAACATCATATACACCTTTGTGGAACAAAATATCATCTTGGTACTCGTTGAACACTGATTGATACGTCGAATAGCACCATATAACTTTATGCACAAATTCTGAGAACATCTCTCCCCTTTCTTTAATGATTTTAAGCATAAACACAGTTTTACCACATCCTGTAGGTCCAGATATAATACATGTGGATGGGCTCGTGAACCTAAATTTTTCTACAGAATCCATTTCTAACACGTCAAACTCCTAAGTGGGTCATTTACAAAATATAATAAATATTTAAGTGACGACCCTTATATTCTACAGTCTTGCTTTTCGCTTCTCCCACAGAACCGTGAATGACGATGAGGTACAACATAATCTTTGATGTGTCTATTGTTAACTTATTTATTACACGGATTTGTAAATATATATACCTTGAATATTTCGTTTATTAAATTAATCGTGTTTCAATTAACGTTTTACTTTCTCCTTTGTGTGTGTGTGTGTGTGTGTGTGTGTGTGTGTGTGTGTACACAGGAGAAAATTCTAAGCTCCGACCAGCGTGTGTACTGGAGAAAGTTCTAAACTCAGCCCACCTGTATCATTGAACACTTGACTCCTGCTACTACCTGGGCTTCCCTGCGTGCTCAGTTGATCGCAGTAAGCCCTGGACCTCAGACGTGTATTCTCTCGTGTAGACAGAAAATAGTAATGGCTACCTTTAATATTGCTTGTTCGACGTTTATGAAATGGTATGCAGCAAAGTATCAAGATGTGATGGATACTGAAAAACTCCCTATTCCACCCTCCTTTAATGCTTTTAAGACTACATTGAATCGTGCGAAGGAGCAAGAGGTACAAATACTCTATGGCTATTCTGGTGAGAGCGTTGTAGGATTTCGTGGGACAAGTGATGTATTGAACTATGTTGTAGGACTAAACTTTGTAAAAGTTTACATATACCGTGAAGTAAAAGAAAACACGTGCAGAAGAGAAGCAACGGATATGGATAGTGAGTCTTGTTGATGAGTGGTGTGACAAGCGATATTATGTCATCTTGCATCATACCGAGTACTCGTGCCCTGCGACTGAGAATGTAAATCTCGTCATCATGGAGAATCTTAAGTATTTTTATCACTATATTAATATATATCATGACGAAGTTTGTAGTGAGGTTGTGACTAATGCCCGGTGTGAGTTTTTAACAGACTTTAGAGACGAGTATCGCTTGTTAAACAAAAAGGAAAAATATGGGCATATGTTCCTCTCAAATAGTGCGCCGGATTGTGAAGATGTTTAGTTTGTGGAAATGAACGTGTGGTGAGTGGTAAAACATTAAAACCGGTATACTGTAAAATGTGTTTAGTTCGTGAAAATCCCCCTTTGCAAATATGTCTGGTGCGCATTCTGGGGAGTGGGAGTGATAAAACATTAAAACCGTTATTACTTCATGTATCGGAAAATTTCTCAAAACATCTACCTAATATAATGGGATACAACTATTCATGTTCGAACAGCGCCGTACACGTTTCATTAGATTATGGTGTGACTCACTCTTCCCGTCTAGCCGATCCGTTGCATGTGGCTCATAGTCATCTCAGAGCTTGAACCGAATGGACGTGCGCTCCTCGAATACGATGGAACTTCCTTTGAGCAGCATTCTCAACGCCGTGTACGTGTCCGTGACGAAGTCGTTGCGCGTGTTCAGGCGTAAATCCGGTGCCGTTAACTATGTACTGGAAACGGGATATAGACAAACAAACAAACGGAATGTTGTTTATTTAAGTGTCGAGGAGATGAATAGAATCTTCGTGATAGTTGAGAAATGGAGTGAGGATCGTTATAAAATTCCTACAGGTGTAGGTACAAGAAGAGAGCAGATTAGTGACCCCCCCTCATATGCCGTTGTTTGTACGTTGTGTATAAATAACGATCGGCCATGCATTGATATACGGTTGATATGGAAGAATGCTTCTGATAATAACGCTCTTGTCCCTACGCGAAACCGTTTCATCCTCGACAGAAAGTTTGAAATCGTCGGATTCCGCAAGCTGAAGCCTATATTAGACGCACGTGTTACGGATATGTTTTATTTTGATACGGTTCTTGAATACGCATACACCGCTCTGCTCGACGGGTTTACCGAGTGTAGGACTGAACAAGGTGAGAATGGTCTAGAGCTGGATGATTATTTAAAAAGTTTAGACTCTTTGAAGTATCATGAACTTTGGTACAAAGCACTTGATCGGTACAGGGCTGAGCTCACCTACACCGTTCACCCTGAAGAACTATTTCTTTATATAATGATCAGCTGTCGTAACGACTTAGATTATTATTTCAACTGTCGCTATGCAGTGTGAAGAAGAGTTCACGATTGAAAAGCTCGGGTCGGTAGAAATAAACCCACGATTGGAAAGGCGTGTTTATAAACTTGTATTTGACGTTGTGGCTAACGATGACCTCTTTGTGCGTGCTTTTGATTGTATTCTAGGCGTATTTAAAGATAACTTGCCAACCGGATGTAAAGTGGGCACAAAAATAGTACTGAACGATATGAAGGGCATTTATATACTGTAGAGTACAGATTTCCCATACCTTGAGCGGTGAAATAATATTAAACCGCGTATACTGCGTAATGCAAAGTAATAACGATGTGATTGTAGACTCGATTACGTGTGAGTTTAGTGTATTGCGCAGTAAAACAAAGTGAATATATTTATTTTCAATATATTTAACATAGTTCTGTATATATATTTCTCCTGTACTGCTATATTGATGGCTATACGTTTTGTATTTCTTATTTTTTATTTTGTGCAGTAGAAGATAAAGTGTATGTTTATTTTCAATATATTTATCATAATTGTGTATGTATATACAGTATATATATATATATATATATATATATATATTTCCCCTGTATTGTTATATTGATGGCTATACGTTTTTTATTTTTTATTTTTTATTTTGTGCAGTAGAATATAAAGTGTATGTATTTATTTTCAATATATGTAACATAATTGTGTGTATATATATTTCTCCTGTACTGCTATATTGATGGTTATACGTTTTGTATTTCTTATTTTTTATTTTTTCGACCATTCTGAGTTTGTGTATATTAAACGGACGCGTTATGTGCCTTGAAAAGTGGACGCTCAATGTCCCGGTTGAGGTTTAAGTTTGTTTTTTGGCTAAAAATACAATAGTTACCCCTTTTTCTTTGATGTGTTCAATCCAACGTGAATGCAACGAGTTTCTTGCGTATATTGAGGTTCTGAATGTAGTAGGTTAGGTGTAAGCTGTAAACCCTAGATCCTGTCCCAAAGCTGGATCCTATCTGCTCTGCGGATAGCTGCTGAGGGAAGCTATATTTTGGGGCCTCTTTGCGAGTAACCCGGTGCCCACGTTGGGATTTTCATCCTGAAAAAGAAAAAACTCTAGTATTTGTCATTTATCATTACTTATTTGAACTATAGTGGATGTAATTTCCCAGAAGAGTTCCTTGTTCCATGCACGGTCTGTGTTTAACATATATATATATATATATATATATATATATATATATATATTAAGGTGGTCCACAAAATCGAAGTTGTTTATTGTTTTTGTGCTCAGTGTTTATTTGGTTTCTTTCCCCAAGAAAACACAGCATACCAAGTTTTAGGTCATTATGACTTTATTTAGGGTATGCACAAGCTGACTAAGAAAAGCTCACATTTGTTTGATTTCTTTCCCTATAGAATGACTCTTGTATTAGGAAAATGATACTCAAGTGTTACATATCTGTAGGTGAATTATTATTTAAGTGATTAATTTATTAATTAGATGGAAACCAAACACAAACAATGTTGACTGAAACAGGAAAACAACTCTCCCGTCCTCACGATTACAAGTTAGCCTTGCTTGCAATAGGAAACTGGCGTCGATGTGTAGCGACCACCTGCAGCAGATACTGTTTCTGTTCTTCGTTCTTCGTAATGGAAGAGTTATAATCCTGAATTAGCTTCACCCCTCTTTCAGCCACATCATTCACTACCAGCATATCTTGGAGGAATTCCTTGGCCTGGAGGAACTGCGGATCATCCTTCCATTGGGATGAATCTTTAGAGATGAGTCCGGAGCCTAGTAGCGTGGTCTGGAAGAAGCGGTTGGTATTCTTGGATGCCGGCTTCTTCAGCGTCAGTGACGGAATGTCCTCTTCCGGCACTTTAATTCTCTTCGGTGGATCTTTCTCTCCTTCCCTTACCCTCATCGACTCCAGGATTCCTCCCTTCTCCATATTGAAAACTGCGTCACTGAATAGAGCCAGAGCTACCAACTCGTCGCTCAAATACCACAGATGTCGTTGAAATGCCTTTGTAGCTGTCGCTCCAACTGCTCCATCCATTTTATTCCTGTATTCTTGACTTTTATTAAGGAAGGAGATATCATTGCTCGGGGCTTCAAAGATTATGGGAGCCTTGAACCATGCTGGTCCGTAGAAAAGACCAACAAAGAGGGCCATGGTTCGAATGGACTTCTCTTCCTTGGGGGACACCTTAAACTGAGGTTGAAACATGAATATTTGGAGAGAGTATATTGCCTGAGGGTTCAGCCTCAATTACCTCAATGATAATCTGACACTGTATATATATATATATATATATATATAAACTGTTTTCCCGTGTTCAGTGTTTATGTTACAGGGAAACTTGTAACTAGGGATGTCATGTAAGGTTAAGTCGTTATATTTTCGTTAAAACTAACGAAAATATCACGACTTAACCTAACCAATCGTCAAGGGCGTACAGTTGACCTAACCTGGCATTCAATTAACCTAACCAGTCATTTAATAATTTTACCCTATGTTTCGATATATATATATATATATATTATATATATATATATATATATATATATATATATATATACATATACATATATATATATTATATTAGGGCGGTTCATGTAATAGGGGTGAAAAATTTTATTGCAGGTAAGTCAGTGAGCATGTGGATTTTTTAATTCTACTTGTTTACAAAAACCTTCATGGCAAATTTCTACTTGGTAGCAAAACTTCTAGTGGGTGCTCAAGTAGATGAGACACCGAAAAAGATCAGCTAAGGAGGACAGTGACAGGAGAAACGGGAGTTCCAGCATTCCCCTGTCTCCTGCCTAACGTCCCCCCCCCGGAGTACTTCCCTGGTCGATTGGTGTCTACAATCTCCTCCTGGTTTGGCTTTGTTTCGTTTGAAACCTTATCGGAAAACAAAGATGAAAATGGTTGAGGCAGCAAATTTATTACAGAGAGGAACACTAAAGAAAGATCGGAGAAAATACAAAGGAAACATTTCAGTAGAGAGGATGGATCTCTCAGACTTTGTCGATTCAGCGTCATTCAAGTTATTTGATACTTTCAAGATCAGTCGAGGGTTCTTAGGACATCATCTGATGAGTGGAAAAATCACCAAGACGATAGACGATCCCTACAATCCATGTAAAGATTCAATGTTATCAACGACAGTGCTGAAAGGGGCGTGTCCATGATAAAGAATTTCAATGCAACCATTACCAAAGCCGAGACTCAAAAGCAGTTCCTCTTACACGTAGTGGAAATGCACCGGCACTAATTTCCTGACCAGAATAAGTCGACATTGGCCACCGGTAAATGTTCAGGCGACTAGATTTCATATATGATATTAAGGTGATATCAATGCATTTCTGCCATCACTGAACGTTACATTGTGCGAATTCATTGGTTATCTAAATGTTATTTATCCAATTCACCCACTGTACATATTCTAATGCTTGAGCACCGAGTAAATACTCTCGGATTCCACTCAAATTCGTCTCAGAGTTTTATGTTCTTAAGTCAAATAAAAAAAAGGACATGCTTGCTTGAATTTTTCATTTTCATTTATTTGAACCGCCTAATATATATATATATATATATATATATATATATATATATATATATATATATATATATATATATATATATATATATATATATATATATTATATATATGAGCAATCCAAGAATAAGCACCCCATGATAATGGTAGCACTTCAAACTGAAGTGTTACCATTATTGGTTGAAGATCCAGTGCCAGTAATAAATTGGTGTAAGGGAAAAAATCTTATTAAAAAAGTGATGCTGTGTGCTAAGCGCGATCAAGCAATGACCTGGACAAAGCTTTCGAGGAATGTTGATGTTAAAATCCTTTAATTTGGATTGAGGCCGAACTGGGGGTGCTGTTTCTTGGATTGGGGTCTAACGTGGGTGCTTTTTCTTGGATTGGGGACTTTGGAGTGCTTATTCTTGGATTGCTCATATATATATATATATATATATATAACCTTGGTTAACCTTGGTTTTGGTTCTGCCAGAATTGTCCATTTTCACTTCACCTTAGACCTACAATTTAACGTGGAATCCGAACCATGCTCCACCAGCAGCCCAGCGTCTTAACCACTAGGATACCCAGGGTACCCAATTATCTACCAACCAATTTTTATTGTGTGGAAGGATGAACAGCTGGGTTTTGCTGTGCGCCCCCTGCCGTCACCGGGTCTCGATCCCGGGGCTGATGGATTCTTAGTCAGCGACGCTGACCACTACACCACCGAGGCGCATATGGTAAGCCTTAAGAATGACGTCTGAAACTCATATTTGTTTTAAATTTTTAGAAAATGGTTGTCGTTAGGTTAGGTTAAAATAGGTTCAGGTTAGGTTAAGTTAGGTTAAAATAAGACAATAAGCTCCATAAATAATTTATTAGCAATTAATTTAATGACTTAACCAAACCAAACCTAACCACAACCATTTTTTAAAATTTAAAATATACGAGTTTCAAACATCATTTTTAAGGTCTGCCATGCAGTGTATATACACTGGGTGTTTCATAACATGTGGGACGCACTTTCAGGATGGATTCAGGACCAGAAAACAATGAATAAAGCTTATATAAACATATGCCCGAAATCGCTTTGTTTCCGAGTTACAGCCGTTTTGTGTTCCAGCAATTCTTTCCGCAAACTGTTTACAAACACTGCTTGCCGACAATGTTTGTGAGTGTGTACGAGACTTATTTCATGTATGGCCTTGCCGATTATAATGTTTCGTACACTCCATGACATGTTTCAATATCGTTGAGTGTAGAGCCATCAGTCAGTCAGAGGTGCATCGCGGTGTTTCATTGTTTGTATTCGTAACTTCTTACCGTGAATAAGTGCAGTCCAATGAAAAAAAACCTTAAAAGTTTTTGTGCTATTCAGTGATAGTGTGCATTTGAAGTGAGAATGGAGGCTTATTCAAACAGAGAAATTGCAGACATGCATCTCATGTATGGACTTGGCGAGTGTAATGCGGCCGCAGCAAGACGTCTGTATGCGGAAAGGTTTCCGAATCGCCGTCTGCCAGATAAGAAGACCTTTCAGAGAATAGACGAGCGTCTTGGTAATACAGGATCATTCAACAAACGAGTTTCAGATGGTGGTAGACCAATTAGCGCCAGAATTGTTGAGTTGGAGGAGCGGGTCCTGAATTGCGTGGAGGAACATCCTGGTGTTAGCACCCGAAGGATAGCAGCAGCAGAGGGTGTAAGATACATAATTGTGTGGAGAATTTTACGGGAACAACAGCTTTACCCATATCACATTCCAAGAGCGTAACTAGCTTTCAAAAGTTGGGGGGGACAACTATAATGATGAAATTTCCTGCGATGAATTTCTGTGCTGCTATCCTGTAGGTAATGTGTTTGCGACTAAAATGATGCTCTTAAAATACTATGATTTAGAGAATGATCTCTATTTATGATAGTAATAGGAAAATCAAAGAAACATTTTCACAACTACCTTATGTATATGAAGTATATACTTAACATTAAAGGAAAACAATATATGCAATAATTAAAGTAAAAAATAACTAGATGTCTCATTAAAGTATCTATCACTGCAGCATTAGTACTGAATCAGTAATACTTTCCAGCATACTAATAGGACTAATTTAATTAAAGATTTACTCATCATAGATTATTTCAAGAACTAAATATTTTCCTTCACGTAAGCTAACTTAGATCAAAAGTTGGAAGGGGGGGAGACAAAACCTATATTATCCCCCTCAGTTCAAAAGTTGGGGGGGGGGAGACATGTCCCTCCCCCGTTAGTTACGCCCCTGTCACATTCAGAGAGTACAAGGCCTTACTGAAGCTGATTTCTCACCACGAGAGGCTTTTTGTACTTGGTTCCTTCAACAGTGTGCTCGCAATCCTCTTTTTCCATCCTCCTTGTTGTTTTGTGATGAGGCTGCCTTCACAAGAAATGGCGTGATCAATTTTCACAACACTCATCACTGGGCCGAAGAGAATCCGCATGCCATCATCCAGTCAAGGCACCAACAACAATTTGGTATCAATGTATGCGTAGGACTTATTGCCGACAACTTAATCGGTCCTTTTGTTTTGCCTGGAAGATTAACAGGAGAATCATATTCCAATTTTTTAAGGAATGATTTAAGCGATTTACTAGATGAAGTTCCTCTTGGTGTCCGACGTCGTGTGTGGTTAATGCATGACGGCGCTCCGCCTCATTTTAGTCGAGTAGCCAGAGACTATTTGGATGCCCATTTCCTGATAAATGGATAGGCAGTGGAGAACCCATTGCGTGGCCTGCTCGCTCCCCAGACCTGAATCCACTCGATGTTTACCTGTGGGGTCATCTGACAGCTTTCATTTACGTGACACCCATTGACAACGTTGAAATGCTTCGCCAACGTGTAGAACAAGGATGCCAGAAAATCCGAGCAATACCTGGAATGTTTGAACGCGTTAGGCAGTCTATGACCAGGTGTGTTCAGGCGTGTATTCAAGCGCAAGGCGGTCATTTTGAGCACTTCCTTTAAAGGTAAGGCGGATACTTGCTGGAACACATAACGGGCTGTAACTCAGAAACAAAACGATTTCGGGCATATGTTTATATAAACCTTTTTCATTGTTTTCAGGTCCTGAATCCATCCTGAAAGTGCGTCCCACATGTTATGAAACACCCTCTATAAACCAAGACAAAGGGGATACAAGAAAAAATCAGGACCAAGAAAATATGCTGATAATTGTAACAAATGAATAAGAAAAAATAAATGCCGAGCTCTGCTATTTACAAACAACAACCTAATTGATGATGTAAAAATAATTCCAATAATTAAATCTGACCACAACATTATCAAATAATCAATCAATATGATAACATCCTTAAAAGAAAAAACACACACCAAAGAAAGAAGCACATTTGAAATTTTGGCAAAATTCCAGTATCTAGACAGTTCATGACGAGTTCATAAGTTAGGTTAGATTACACTAGGTTAGGTTTTGTTAAGCTGGGTTAGGTTAGGAATTAATATATACTACTTCTGAACTGTCTGGTTTCTGTAATTTTACCAAAATTAGAAAACACTTATAGACGAAAATACATTTTTAGTCATAGAGTAGTAGGTTTTGAAATTATATAAATAGTAGTGTATATATATATGTATATATATATATATATATATATATAATAATAATAATAATAATAAAAAAATGAGAGTTAGAGTTAGAGGCTAACAAAGACCCTAAGATTCACCCTAGGTTAACCGAAGAAGGAAGCAGAAAATTAGAAATGTACTTATACCATGCTTACACTTATAGAAGTGTAAAACTTTCACACAGTGATATTAGTAATAGTAAAGTATAGAACATACAAGGCTCTTTCCATCTTCCGCCAGCCACTGCTGACAGAAAATAGTAGTGAAAGAAGATTTATAGGAAAGTAGGAAAAACTATAATGAAAATAATAGCTTCAGAGTTCATTCACACCATGCGTACAATTATCTCATGTACTCAGTTACGCATTAGAAGACAGAGGAAAATAAAGGATAGCGTGAATATTAAACTACTAATCTAATCTGCGCCATGAATTTTTGTTAAGGGAGTTTTTATTTATTTATTACTTGTATGTATAAGAAGTCAGCCTTTCGTCGTTGCAGTATTTCTTCGGATCCTTCCAAAACCACTGTACCGAAGATTGAGCGTATATTGCGTCCGATTACCCAGATAACACTATGCATTTCCATAAAACACTTGTCTAGTCTATTAACAAGGTAGGGGGTGTCGGTGCGTATTTTCTGTAACTAGATGTCATGTGTATATGTCTGCTAACTCTTTGAATTTCGCCAGGATTCAACTTGGGTCTATCCCCGAGAAAGGTGTTTATGCAGCAAGTTATATATTGAGTTGTTCATACTTCGCCGTGTTGTGCCTCCACGAGAACAAAGAAAACCTCTTTCCGGCGAGGAATATCAGTGGAGGGTCCCTGTATCTACTTGTCCCTTATGGAGACTGAAAGTATTCAGTGGGTGACCACATGTTGTTGCTACGGCAAATTCAAGAGGTTCCCATTTAGAGATTTCTATGAGGCAAGTGATTAAAAATGAGTTGCTCGATGGTTGATCATGCTCTTTGGGGCACAAAACAATCGGAGGAATCTCTCTAAAGTGGAGGGAGGACTAAGTGTAGGAGGAAATCTTTAAACAAGCATAAAGGAGCACTGGTCCAGAGGGTATCTTCAACTGGCCAAACCTACATAAACAGTCACTCTATGCTTCACGTAGCACGACTGTGGTGCATCTGATCTTCAATTTTTCTACTATCTCAGACTGGGGCAGAAAAAAACTTGTAGCTTTCAATGCCTCAAAAACTCGGTTTCTTCATCTGTCTACTCGTCACAGTCTTCCACATGACTATCCCCTTACCTTCAACAATATACAATTCAATGCTCCCTCTTCTCTTAACATTCTTGGTATTTCCTTTTCTTATCTTTCTTGGAAAGATCCCATATACTCTCTTTCTAAAACAGCTTCTAAGAGGTTAGGTGTGCTGCACTGCCTCCACAGTTCCTTCACCCCAATCATTTGCTGTCTCTGTACAGGGGTCTTGTCCGCTCCTGTATGACTTAACCCACACAGCTCTTCTTGACTGGGTGGAATCAAAGGCTTTTCGTCTCATCAATTCCCCGCCTCTTTCTCACTATCTTCAATTCTTCTCTCTTCACCGCAATGTTGCCTCGCTCTCTCTTTACTATCGCTGCAATAACGGACACTGCTCTTCTATACTTTCTAACTGCATGCTTCCTCCTTCAAGGAGAGCACGCAGCACCAGACTTTCGACACAGTCTTATTGCTTTTCTGTCCAACACTAACGCAAAGTTTAATTGGTATTTTCAATTTTTCATCTACCCAACCGGTCAACTCTGGAACAATTTTCCTCGATCCATATTTTTCTCTATGACCTCCAATCTTTCAAACGCAGAGTGTCCAAGAATCTTGAAAACCTGGACCTTGATTTTGATTCTCTTCTCCCTCTTCTACTTCTCCTTCCTCCTTCCTGCATAAAAGAAGACAAAAAACACACTGCTTTGGTTTTTCTCGAGTTGTCAAAAGCATTTGATAAATTTCGTATGAAATGTTGTTCAATAAACTTCACATATACGGAATAACAGAAAATATGCTCGATTGGTTCAAATCGTCATCAGTACCTTAAATTGAAAGATAAATTTTTCCAATAAGGCGATGCTAACTACAGTAGTGTAGTAGGGTGTGTCAGTTTTAGTAATGTCAACAATTCAAAAAACTACTAGTGACCAAATGATGCACTTTTATGTGCTAAATCGAAATATGGCCTTAAAATCCAGATTTGACCACTCCTAGCTACTTATATTTGAAGTTGAAGTTTACGAAAAAACAGCAATTTTTGCAAGTATTTTTTTTATTGTATATAACTACATTTTACATGCATTACATACAATTAAAGACATTTTAGTTGTATTTCAATATTAAAACTTAGAAATATAGAAAGGTTTCTTGAATTTTGCCAAGGATGCCGTATATAACTACATTTTACATACATACAATTAAAGACATTTTGATTGTATTTCATTATTAAAACTTAGAAATATAGATAGGTTTCTTGAACTTTGCCAAGGATGCCATGTCTGCCTTGCTCTTGTTCCTGGACATGAGCTCCCTACTGGCCACCTGGCCACTGATGTATGCCTCTCTTCTCTTTTGTGAGTAAACATGTTGTGCTGCTTCAGTTGTCATCCTTACACACCTCTCTACTGACTGTGTGTGTGTGAGGGCCATGCAGGAACTTCCATTGGTCTATCCAGAAACTCCTTGATTGCAGCAGTGGTGAGAGAGCAGGTCAGAGGAGGGTCAGTCAAGCTAGAGTTCCAATCAATAAGCTCCGAGAGTTTGGTGGCATCTGGGTTGATGTCAGGAGTCTTCCTGGGTCTGACACTGCAGTCTCCTACCTGTGTGTCCTCATCTCCTTCACCTTTGATTTCCAGTAATTTAGGGTGTGTCAATTTTAGTAAAGTAAGCAATTCAAAAACTACTAATGCTCAAATGATGTCATATATCTAGCAAACTTAAAAATATCTTTAGTGTTGTTTAAAAAGCCATTTACCTACTTATATTTGACCAGGACGAAGGAGGACGAAGACTTCATACCAGACTCAAGTCTAGTATGAAGTCTTTCTCCTCCTCTCTCCTCCCTGCCTCCTCCACTCATGCATTCACAATCAAAACTCCAGCATTTGTGACTTTGTGAAACTTAGAAACCATACTGCACACGAAAAATAACCAAAGTTGACCACACATATCAACGGACACATTGATATACGATGCTACAGTCATATTTAGGTTATATTTCAAACCTTTATGGTCAAATATAAATAGGTAAATGGCTTTTTTGAACACTAAAGACATTTCTAAGTTTGCTAGATAATATGATATCATTTGAGCATTAGTAGATTTTGAATTGTTGACTTTACTAAAATTGACACACCCTAAATTACTGGAAATCAGAGGTGAAGGAGATGAGGACACACAGGTAGGAGACTGCAGTGTCAGACCCAGGAAGACTCCTGACATCAGCCCAGATGCCACCAAACTCTCGGAGCTTATTGACTGGAACTCTGGCGTGACTGACCCTCCTCTGACCTGCTCCCTCACGACTGCTGCAATCAAGGAGTTTCTGGATAGACCAATGGAAGTTCCTGCATGGCCCTCACGCACACAGTCAGTAGAGAGGTGTGTAAGGATGAAATTGAAGCAGCACATGTTTACTCACAAGAGAGGAGGGAGGCGTACATCAGTGGCTAGGTGGCCAGTAGGGAGCTCATGTCCAGGAACAAGAGCAAGGTAGACATGGCATCCTTGGCAAAGTTCAAGAAACCTATCTATATTTCTAAGTTTTAATATTGAATTGCAATCAAAATGTCTTTAATTGTATGTATGTAAAATGTAGTTATATATGGCATCTTTGGCAAAGTTCAAGAAACCTATCTATATTTCTAAGTTTTAATATTGAAATACAATCAAAATGTCTTTAATGTATGTAATGTATGTAAAATGTATTTATATACAATAAAAAAAATACTTGTAAAAATTGCTGATTTTCGTAAACTTCAACTTCAAATATAAGTAGCTAGGAGTGGTCAAATCTGGATTTTAAGGCCATATTTCGATTTAGCACATAAAAATGCATCATTTGGTCACTAGTAGTTTTTTGAATTGTTGACTTTACTAAAATTGACACACCCTAGTAGTGTAGTCTCACAAGGATCTCTTCTTGGGCCATTCACGTCAAAGATTTTCATCCCGTAATCACATTATATTCTGTACATTATGCAGATGATACCACACTTACTTCTTCCCATTATAATTTAGATCTTCTAATAAATGAAACGAACAGGCAAATGGGGCATGTGTTTAAATGGATGTGTGCTAATAAACATTTTACTCTCGCCGCCATTCCCATTCGATTCCGCGCCCAAGAATGGGAAAGTGAGACTCTCAAACGAGGCATTTTCAAGTAGGCCTATTCCCAGTTCATGTCATTCTCATTCTTACCCATAGCCTTTCCAACTTTGGTCCGGGTTAGGTTACGATTGGTTAGGTTACGATTGGTTCTGATTTGTTAAAATAGGTTAGGAAATATTAAACATTTCAACTCGGCGCCGCCGTTTGCCGCGAGTGGGAATGTAGTGCCATTGTTTCCCAAATCAAGAAATGCTTTTCTCAAATGTAGATTGTTTCACTTTTGTATATTCTCACTTGTGGACCACGAATGCGAGTGGGAATGTCATTGATAGAGAAGTAATCCTAATATACTTTTACTGTACCTGACAAATTCATCTTACATTGTTATTACTACAAAACATATACAGTAAATACAAACTATCAAATAAAAATTGGGACTACTACTACTCTTACAAAGGTGAATGAAGTTTAAGTACTTGGCATTAATTTAGACGAAAACTAAATTTAAAAGTCATGTACCACACATCACATACAAAATATCAAGATTTCAGTTCGTATAATTTATAGTAAAAAAGTCTCTTCCTCAAAACGCACCTCGTACCCTGTATGATTCCTTCACTCATCCACATTTATTATATTGCATTAATACATGCGGAAGATGAAAGAAATATACAAGCTGTCCCATAAGTCCGGCATCATAGGAGAAATTCATATTTTTCTATTTCTACAAACCATAATTCATATTTTTCTCTTTCTACAGGCCATAATGTCTGTGAGCAAGGAAGAACGAATCCAGATAATTCTACTCATAGGAAATCGGAGTCAAAGAGAGGCCGCTGCTGAATTTAACAGACTGCATCCAGACCGCGAGCCAATAACACAGAGTTGTGTTAACAGACTTGTTGCAAAGTTTAAGGAAACAGGATCCATAGAAGATAAACCACGCAGTGGATCTTCAAGGAGGTCCACTGACGATGATACAGCGACTGCTATCCTGGCTCATTTTAACAGAAGTCCCAATAAGTCTCTTCGGCGATTGTCCGCCGAGACACGAGTGTCGAAAAGTAGCATCCATCGCATTCTTCAGGCTCACAAATGGCATCCATATAAACTTCAGATCCTACAGAAATTAAGCGAAGATGATCCCGACCGGCGGATGGAATTTTGTGAATGGGCTACGGAACAATATGCTCGGGATGCCAATTTCCCGTCCACCATTTTGTTCAGTGACGAGGCTGTTTTTTATGGAAATGGTGAGGTAAATCGACAGAACACCCGCTACTGGTCTCAAAACAACCCTCACTGGTATACCTCTTCAAAGGAACAAGGTGCATCTCGGGTGATGGTATGGTGTGGCATTTGGAAGGATCGCATCATAAGCCCCCTCTTTTTCGATGAACATGTCACTGGAGGCACCTACCTACGTATGCTCAAGGAAGAAGCATTTCCCAGTGTCTTGAACGAAGAAGGAAATTTCCCAACATGGTTCCAGCAAGACGGCACTCCTGCACATTATAGCACCCAAGTAAGGGAATATCTGTACCAACAATTCCCTGGTCATTGGATAGGACGTCGAGGGCCTGTGGAATGGCCAGCTAGAAGCCCGGATCTCATGCCACTAGATTTTTATCTCTGGCGCCACTTGAAAGCGCTGGTATACGCAGAGAAAATTAGGAGTGTTGAACATTTGCTGGGGCATGTAACACCATTACTCCTGACATCATTCACCATGTGCTTGCTGACTGGATATCACGTCTGAATTTGTGTATTGAAAACAATGGTGGATATATTGAGCACGTTCTGTAAATAAAAGCTTTTGTTTTGCCTTTTTTTATTATTTTTCCTATGATGCCGGACTTATGGGACACCCTGTATAAAGCACGCTTTGGAAGTCATTTATAAAAAAATATTTGCGAGTCCTCTCAAATAATGATAACAGACAGTCACAGTTCTCTAATTTTTTTAAAAAGCCAAATATTAAAAAACTAAACTAAATGCCTTGTACAAATTTATTGCTGCTGTCAACATGTTCAAAGTTATCAAGAAAAATCAACATACATCACTCATTCAAAGAGCAATTTCACCCCATCAAATTCATTATAATTTTAACACTGGACTCCCCAGAGATTTTATACAGAAACCAAATTACGAGGGCCACTCAATATACGTGTTTTGCCCAACCGTTTTTTTTTCTTTTCAAGTTTCCTTGTAAGTTCCAGAAATTTTGTACACAAGTAGTTACATACCTGTTTTACAAGGTTTTATTTTTCTACATAGTCTCCATCCTTTTTTACGGCTTCCATCCACCTCGAAACAAGGGCCTTTATTCCTTGCTGGTAAAAGTCCACTGGGTTCCGTTGGAGCCACCTCTTAACCTCAACAACCTCATCGTCATCCTGAAACTTTCTTCCACGAATAGCATCCTTTATTGGCCCAAACAAATACAAGTCTAAAGGTGCTAGATCCGGGCTGTATGGAGGGTGGGATAACACAGTCAAGCGCATTTTTGTGATGGCCTCTATTGTTTGCGTTATCGTACAAAAAAAGGACGTCTTCAAGTTTTCTCTCCGGTCGAACTCGCTTTATACTTCTCCGGAGTCTCTGTAGGGTAGCAATATATGCCTCTGAGTTGATTGTTTGTCCTTTCTTCATAATGTCCACCAAAATCACCCCTTTCATGTCGCAGAAGATGGTGGCCATAACCTTCCTGCAGAGAGAGCCATTTTGAACTTTTTTTTGCGTGGGGAGTATGGATTGGCGTTTTGTTTCAGTTTCAAAGTGGTGTACCTAAGTCTCATCCCGTCACAATTCGTGAAAGAAAGTCATTCCCTTCTGTCTCGTATCGAACCAACGAAACAGAAGCAATTTCTTCTCTTTGGGCTTTGTGATCTTCAGTCAGTTCGCGAGGAACAAACCGTGAACACACTTTTGAGTATCCCAGTTGTTGA
This sequence comes from Bathynomus jamesi, assembly GCA_023014485.1. NCBI lineage: Eukaryota > Metazoa > Arthropoda > Malacostraca > Isopoda > Cirolanidae > Bathynomus > Bathynomus jamesi. The sequence continues at coordinate 317,441 of JAJOZX010004095.1, read as the reverse complement.
ATTATCGTATTCACACTTCCTTCACTAATTCCTAGCTCCAGTGATAGCTCCTTGTATGTGACGCGCCGATTTGATCGAATGATTCTGTTAGCACGTTGCACAGTGTGAGATGTCACAGCCGATGCCGGGTGACCGCTGCGTGGCTCATCATCGAGGCTGGCTCCCCCTCTCTCCAATGATCTCTCACGTTTAGACCAGCGTCCAACTGTGCTTCGATCAGCAACAGCATCTCTGTAAACGTTTTGTAGACGTTTGTGAATATTTCCAGCTGTTTCCTTCTCTGCGGTTAAGAACTCGATAACAGCGCTCTGTTTACGACGTACATTACTGTCAGACGCCATTTTCGAAATTGTTTTATACAAGGGTGTTTAAAAGCGGTTTTATACAAGGAGGGGAGGTTCAAACTGGAAAAATTCGGATATGTGAAGCGTAGAAAGTTCAAACTTAAGGCCCAAAAGACATTTCAGCCCCATGGCCTATTATTTAGCTAAGAGAAAAGGATGGGGCAAAATATATTGAGTGGCCCTAGTATATAGTGGAAATTGCAGGAAATTGTATGGATTGCAATTCTCATAAATTTTTGACAGACTTCATTAGTAAATGTAGTTTGTAATCGACTAAAGAGGTACTGCATTTCAGTAGCTCCTCTGATGTATGAGTTTACTTCTGCCATCCTACTGTATATACTATTGAGCTAAAATGTGTCTGTGTGTCTATCCGCTTTCTTCGGAACCGTGCACAGACTAAACGGCACATCGGAAAATTCTGCAACCACCACCAACTGATAGCCCATGAGCTGCCAATGTACTCTGTCAAGTTTCCCGGTCCTAGGTCACTCCGCGGCCGAGCACGAGCTGTTTAATATGTATTACAAGTGAATGTAAGTACTTCGAAAACGAAAATGACGAGAGCAAAAATACATAATAAACAGTTTGGTAGTCTCGATAATACATAAGTACCAATATACATATACATATATACAATATACATATACATATACAGCTAGCTGTGACATATACTGCTACATATACTGTGACATATACTGCTACCTGCCCGGAGGGCGATAGCGAGCTACCGCTTGTTATTACTGTAGTAATTGAGTTCCCATTTTATAATTCACTACCTAACATATACTAATTTGATTAAGCACTTTTAATTTCATAATTCATCACTTTTTTTTTTTTATTTATTAAGCATCATTTATTTTCTACTGAAAATATACAATTGATAATTTTACTTAAAATTGTGTACATTAAATAATGAAACATTACTTTTGTAAATTTTTACCTTTTATTATGTTATATTTTAGGTTCATTTTATTTTGATATTTTAGAAGTTTTATGGGAGCAAGTGTAGTTTACGTCCCCCTGTGGTGCCTAGTGTAGTTTACGTTCCCCGACATTATCCTAATGCAGTTTACGTTCCCCAAATTTGTCCGCGTATACCTAATCAAATAAAACTTTAAAACTAATGAAAATATTACGACTTAACCTCACCAATCGTCAATATATATATATATATATATATATATTATATATATGAAAATTATTGGATCAAGTAAAGATAATCCCTCCCAACAGAAAAAGGAGGGACTATCTTTACTTGATCATTTTTTGGGAGGGATCATCTTTACTTGGTAAAGTTGGTAATACCGCTTTACCGCAATACCGCAATACCGCTTTAATTAAAGTCTTTGAATCAAGTAAAGTTAAGCACCCCCAACCTTTTTAGTTAGCTTTATAAGGCTAACTAACGAAAATATCACGACCTAACCTAACCAATCGTCAAGGGCGTACAGTTGACCTAACGATTGGTTAGGTTAAGTCGTGATATTTTCGTTAGTTAGCCTTATAAAGCTAACTAAAAAAGGTTGGGGGTGCTTATCTTTACTTGATCCATTGTAATAAATGAATTTTAATAAATTTTGTTTTCAAATAAATCATTTTTAAAAAAAGATTCTCTTAATTTTTATCCTTATGTCAGACTGCTTCACTTTACTTTACTTTCTGGGAGGGATTATCTTTACTTGGTCATTTTTGGGAGGGATTTGCTTTACTAGTGTGACCTGGGAGGGATTATCTTTACCTGATCCAAATTATTTCACGAAAGTGACACGTGAAAAATATTTATGATGAATAAAACCACGAAGGGAAAAGAAACACAAAGTGGTGCTCAAGCGCTTTCGTCTAATGACATCCTCAGGAACACTGGAGTGAAAGGAGAGTTCAAGACAATATATAGGGTTACAAAAATAAACATATATATATATATATGTAAGTTATATATATATATATATATATATACAGGGTGGGCCGTAAGTTTCCATACATAGGAAAATTTAAACGTTTGTTTTTATGTTTCAGATACCCTAAGAATATGCGTTTGTAAGATCTTGTTTACTGATGAAGCAAATTTTTACGTCAATGGAGAGGTTAATCGGCAAAACATACGTTATTGGAGTAATGCTAACCCTAACTGGCTGAGTCCGACGAAGATGCAAGGTGCCGGTAAAGTGATGGTGTGGGCGGGATATGGGGTGACAGAATTATTGGACCAATTTTTGTCAGTGGAAATCTTAATGCCGAAAGGTATCTTAACATGTTGCAAGAAGAGATTTTCCCATCCCTGCTAAACGAGGAAGGTAACTTCCCAGTTTACTTCCAGCAAGATGGAGCTCCACCTCATTATGGTCTTCACGTGCGTCGGTATTTGGATCAGCAGTTTCCGGATGCTTGGATTGGTCGGCGTGATCGTGTGGAGTGGCCTCCCAGATCCCCAGATTTCACCCCCCTTGATTTCTATCTTTGGGGGCACTTGAAGGCCATGGTGTATCAGGAAAAGATACGAGACATAAATCATCTAAAGGAACGTATCACCAACGCCATTACAAGCATAACGTCAACTGTGCTAATGCGTGTTCATCAACAGTGGGGAACACGTATTGAAATGTGTTTTCAAAACAATGGCAACCATGTAGAGCATATTATATAAATAAAAATGGTTGTCCATAAAAAAATGTTTATTTTTCCTATGTATGGAAACTTACGGCCCACCCTGTAGTATGTATAGAAAAAATTGTGGGAGGAGCAAACACATTTGTATGGAAAAATGACAATTTTAGCACTTTGCCCGAAATTCAACATAAATTCAAATGGCTTGTTTCCAGCCAATTTTTATAGTTATTGTCTGAATGGTAAACAGGTCACAAAAGAATAAAGAAATAAAAATAAATATAAATATAAACTGGAAAAATTACAAAATAATGCCTTAGTGATAGATACGTCACAGCCGAAATAACCATAAAGAAATAAACCAACAGATAAAAACCCAAAAATTGTAAGTGGAGTCTACAAATTCAAGCTCAAAAGGAAAATTTACAATCAATTTAATAGATGATGCCAAAATGATATATATGTCACAAAGAAATAAAGATATAAACCAAAAAAATAAATTGAAAAATAAATTGAAAGACAGGCACACAAATTTATAAGGGAAAAAAATTACCAAAGGTTTTTTAGTTATTGTCTGAATCATACATACTATGGTTACAAACGAATAAAAAAGTACAAGTAAATATAAACTGGAAAACAAAATGATGCCTAGATGATATATAAAGAACTATAAAAATATATACAACATATATAAGGTATATATACGAAATATAAACACAATATATAAGGAATATATATATATATATATATATATATATATATATATATATATATATATATATATATATAATTTATATATATATATATATATATACACAGGGCGTCCCAAAAAAATGTATACACACTTTAAATACTTATAAAGGCAGTGTTTATTAAAATACATTTCATTTTCAAAATGTAATAGAATCTACAGACATTATTTAATTGTTTTGTCAACGCCTGTTTTCAAACTGACGTCCGTTCTGGTCCAGGCACTGCTGATAACGCGAAGCAATGGAATCGCAAACATCACGAAACATTTCGTTTGGTATTTGTGTGCATTCTCGTTCAATGGCTGCTCTCAATTCAGCGACTGTTGCAGGTTTTATAGCGTAGACTTTGTGTTTTAAGTATCCCCATAAAAAAAAGTCTAGTGGTGTGAGGTCTGGTGAACGCGGAGGGTATTCTACGAAACCCCTTCGTCCAATCCACATCCACATCGTGCCAAGTACCACTCGCAATACTCCACTCTTCGGTCCGGATCATCTTCATTAATAGCATGGACTAATCTTGGAATGTAACTTTTCCATTGACAGCGCTTCAAAATGCGTTGGACAGACGATTCTGAAATTCCTACCTCACGACTCGCTTGCCGCACAGATTTTCTTGGACTTTGGTGATACGTTTCCAGTACTCTTTCTTGCTTTGTGGGGCTTGTCGATGTCCGTGGTCTTCCGGAACGCTTCTTGTGGACATTCTGAACAGTTCCATCGGCTTCAAACTTATCTCTAATTCGAGTGATGGTAAGTCGCGTTGGTGGATCTGTTTGAAACTCCCTCCTAAACTGTCTTTGCACTTCAACTGCGTTTTCACACTTCCAGTAGCATTTTAGAATGAATTTCATTTGTTCAAAGCTTAGTCTAACTGCCATTATTAATTCTAATGGGTTTAACTTGGAAAGAAAGAAACATCAATTGAGCTATCAGCTGTTAAAGTGTGTATGCATTTTTTTGGGACGCCCTGTGTATATATATATATATATATATATATATATATATATATATATGCATAAGGGACAAATTACTAACGGTTTTTATAATTGTCTGAAAGATCCGTTGGTCACAAAAGAATAAAGAAATAAAAATAAATATAAATTGGAAAAATTACAAATAATACAACTACACACATGTACACCCGCATAACCAAATATACAGTGGTGGGCACCGTTAACCAAAAAGTTAACTTCAATAATGATAATTTCCGTTAACCCCAATTTTTAACTCCGATAACGATAATCCGATAATTTTACTACAAAGTTAACGGAAGTTAACGATAATCCGTTAACGATAACTATTTCTTTACTAACATTTAAAAAAATCAAGGAAAAAAGCTTTAAAACCCATAGAAAATGTTTATTTATGCAAAATCCAACAATAAATAGGTATTTAACTGTATTTTTATAAAGTTTTGCAACTTTTTTGCTTAATAACTTTTTTTTTATTTTTAATAAAAAATGTACTGATTACATGTTTTGAAACCCTTGTAACCACTAACCATTAACTAAATTTTAATTTACCAGAGAATTATTATGGCGGGAACTGAAAGGTAAAATTAAATTTTAGGCACATTTATTAAAGACTATGACACAATGTGCTGGTTGCCCTTCAGAAAGACCAACTTCTCAAAGTTAGGCCCAACTGCCAGTCTTGACCTCTTGGGCCTCCCCAACCTCCCCTTGCGAGATCTGGAAGCAGACTGAAGTTATGGCGGTTTGAATTCATTCGCGGAGCGGTGATCTTCCGTGAATGACTCCTCGCAGTTAACGTGTTAACGGACTTTAACAGACTAAATATCGAGTTATCGGAAGTTAACTGGTCCGATAACGATAAATGGAAATTAACTTCCGTTAATAGTCCGTTAAAAAAAGTTAATTTCGTTAATTAACTGTTATCGGATTAACGCTTTAGTGCCCAACACTGCAAATATATATACATATACATACATACATATATATATACATACATACACATACATACATATACATATACGTATATAAGAAATACGCATACAACAATAAATTGAAAAATAAAATTGTAAGAGAAACATACAGATTTATAAGGAAAAAGAGACAAAAACAAATTTTTACCAAAGGTTTAGCAACCTGCCTTTTTTGTTTAAATCCATTCTGAAGGAATTCAGAGCAACGGGATCGAGTTGAAACAGACCTTTACTCATGTTAAAGTTATTTGTAAGTTGAATTATAGCCGACTCGAGAATATTTCTATTAACAATGTTGCTAGAGTGAAACAAAACTGAAGCATTATTCCAATCAATACAATGGGATAACTCTGACAAATGGACAAAAAGGGCACTGGACAACTGTCCCATTCTAACGGAATAGTGATGCTGTTTTACACGCGTTTGCAAATCCTTTCCCGTCTGATCTATGTAAAAGGAATCACATTGCTTACACCCAATTTTATAGATAATGCCTAAATTATTGGTAGGGCTATTTTTTACTATGATGTTTTTCGCAATATTGTTATATGAAAAAACTACACTGATATCCAAAAGTTTAAGTACATTAGAAATGCCTAAGAAGCCCGGGAAAAATGGAAGTACTAAAATCTTCTTTGACAAGGTGCGAGAGTTATTATTCACACGATAGAAGGTTCGTTTAGCCTTATTAAGACAAGATTCCATAAACGCAGATGGGTAACACAGCTCACTTCCAATACCGTTGATATTTTCCAATTCGGCATCGATGTATTCCGGACTGGCGATCTTAAGAGCGCGGAGAAACATTGAGGAAAATATGGCCTTCTTAATAGGGATGCCATGTCCAGAGTAAAAGTGTACGTAGGACAAATTGTTTGTTTTTTTCCGATAGATACTAAACTTAAAACCTGGGCTATCTCTATGTACACGCACATCCAAAAACGGGATTGAGTTGTCTTGTTCCACTTCTAAAGTAAACTTAATGGAGGGGACTTGGTCATTTAACCGAAGGAGGAAGTCATCCAGGTCACGATTCATGGGCCAGATACACAAAATATCGTCGATGTACCGCAACCATGGGATGCCAACCCCCAGGATTCTCGGAATGTAAGTAATTTCAAAAAACTCCATATAAATATTGGAGAGAAGGGGCGACAAAAGGTTGCCCATGGCCATCCGAAAAACTTGTTGATAATGCTCGCCATTGAAAGTGAATTTACAATCCTTGATACAAAGCTTAATAAGTTCCAAAACAGTGTGTGCAGGTAATGGCAGATCATAGTTATGTAATTCTCGGGCGAGAAAGTCAAGCATATCATCAATCGGCACTTTTGTGAACAATGAACAAACGTCAAAACTGATCAATCTATCGTTGGTATTAATGCGAACATTATTCAATTTTTCAGTAAGATCCATGGAATTTTTTACGTGTGAATCAGAGATAGTTCCAAGAATGGGGACAAAACATTAACAAGCCATTTGGAGAGTTTATAGGTAATAGAGCCCACCGAGCTAATAATAGGGCGCATAGGGTTGCCCGGTTTGTGGGTTTTAATAAGGCCATAAAGGTAAGGCAGAGAAGGTGAAGTGGACAAGAAAAGGGGAATCAAGTCCTTACGATCTTTGAGAATGCGTTTCAAGCCACTATTGAATGATTTGATGACATCATCCTGCGGGTTCTTCCTAAGTTTCACGTATGTGGCGGGGTCCTGAAGCAACTCGTTCATCTTTCCAATGTAGTCCACTTTGTCCATAATGACTAAGGTGTTAGCCTTGTCTGCTTTAGTAATATGGAACTCACTATCTTTTTTTAATTGTGAAAGGCTATTGCGAAAACGTTTAGGTTTTCGGGATGGCCATGGGCAACCTTTTGTCGCCCCTTCTCTCCAATATTTATATGGAGTTTTTTGAAATTACTTACATTCCGAGAATCCTGGGGTTGGCATCCCATGGTTGCGGTACGTCGACGATATTTTGTGTATCTGGCCCATGAATCGGGGTCTGTATCGAAGGAGTGACATTTCAAAGGAGTGACATAACAAAGGAGTGACATAAATACCGTAACGAAGGAGTGACATAACAAAGGAGTGACAAATCGGAGATAAAATTCAAAGGAGTATAATTATTAAAATTTTATTTAAAAAAACAAAATTTGTTAGAATTGTTAAAATTAAGATTTTATTTCAAAAACTAGAAACCTAACCTAACCTAACCTAACCTAACCTAACAGTTGCAAGCCTCTCTTCCCTCTGGATTTGTTCTTTCTTCTGCATTGTTGGTATTTTCGTGTCACTCCTTTGAATTTTATCTCCGATTTGTCACTCCTTTGTTATGTCACTCCTTCGTTATGTCACTCCTTTGAATAGGACCGATGAATCGTGACCTGGATGAATTCCTCCTTCAGTTAAATGACCAAGTCCCCTCCATTAAGTTTACTTTAGAAGTGGAACAAGACAACTCAATCCCGTTTTTGGATGTGCGTGTACATAGGGATAGCCCAGGTTTTAAGTTTAGTATCTATCGGAAAAAAACAAACAATTTGTCCTACGTACACTTTTACTCTGGACATGACACCCCTATTAAGAAGGTCATATTTTCCTCAATGTTTCTCTGCGCTCTTATCTTAGGATCGCCAGTCCGGAATACATCGATGCCGAATTGGAAAATATCAACGGTATTGGAAGTGAGCTGTGTTGCCCATCTGCGTTCATGGAATCTTGATTTAATAAGGCTAAACGAACCTTCTATCGTGTGAATAATAACACTCGCACCTTGTAAAAGAAGATTTTAGTACTTCCATTTTTCCCGGGCTTCTTAGGCATTGCTAATGTACTTAAACTTTTGGATATCAGTGTAGTTTTTTCATATAACAATATTGTGAAAAACATCATAGTAAAAATAGCCCTACCAATAATTTAGGCATTATCTATAAAATTGGGTGTAAGCAATGTGATTCCTTTTACATAGGTCAGACGGGAAAGGATTTGCAAACGCGTGTAAAACAGTATCAATATTCCATTAGAACGGGACAGTTGTCCAGTGCCCTTTTTGTCCATTTGTCAGAGTTATCCCATTGTATTGATTGGAATAATGCTTCAGTTTTGTTTCACTCTAGCAACATTGTTAATAGAAATATTCTCGAGTCGGCTATAATTCAACTTACAAATAATTTTAACATGAGTAAAGGTCTGTTTCAACTCGATCCCGTTGCTCTGAATTCTTTCAGAATGGATTTAAACAAAAATGGCAGGTTGCTAAACCTTTGGTAAAAATTTGTTTTTGTCTCTTTTTCCTTATAAATCTGTGTTTCTCTACAATTTTATTTTTCAATTTATTGTTGTATGCGTATTTCTTATATACAGTATATGTATATGTATGTATGTATATATATATATATATATATATATATATATATATATATATATATGTATAGGTATATTATGTATGTATGTATTTATATATGTATGTATATGTATATATATTTGGTTATGCGGGTGTACATGTGTAGTTGTATTATTTGTAATTTTTCCAATTTATATTTATTTTTATTTCTTTATTCTTTTGTGACCAACGGATCTTTCAAACATAATTATAAAAACCGTTAGTAATTTGTCCCTTATGCATATATATATATATATATATATATATATATATATATATATATATTCCTTATATATTGTGTTTATATTTCGTATATATACCTTATATATGTTGTATATTTTTATAGTTCTTTATATATCATCTAGGCATCACTTTGTTTTCCAATTTATATTTACTTGTACTTTTTTATTCGTTTGTGACCATAGTATGTATGATTCAGACAATAACTAAAAAACCTTTGGTAATTTTTTTCCTTATAAATTTGTTTGCCTCTCTTACAATTTATTTTTCAATTTATTTTTTTTGGTTTATTTCTTAATTTCTTTGTGACATATATATCATTTTGGCATCATCTATTAAATCGATTGTAAATTTTCCTTTTGAGCTTGAATTTGTAGACTCCACTTACAATTTTTGGTTTTTTATCAGTTGGTTTATTTCTTTATGGTTATTTCGGCTGTGACGTATATATCACTAAGGCATTATTTTGTAATTTTTCCAATTTATATTTATATTTATTTTTATTTCTTTATTCTTTTGTGACCTGTTTACCATTCAGAAATAACTATAAAAAATTGGCTGGAAACAAGCCATTTGAATTTATGTTGAATTTCGGGCAAAGTGCTAAAATTGTAATTTTTCCATACAAATGTGTTTACTCCTCTCACAATTTTTTCTATACTTACTTATATATATATATATATATATTTTATATATATATATATATAATATATATATATTATATATATATATATATATATATATATATATGTTTATTTTTGTAACCTATATATTGTCTTGAACTCTCCTTTCACTCCAGTGTTCCTGAGGATGTCATTAGACGAAAGCGCTTGAGCACCACTTTGTGTTTCTTTTCCCTTCGTGGTTTTATTCATCATATATATATATATATTATATATATAGGAAATTATTTCACGAAAGTAACACGTGAAAAATATTTATGATGAATAAAACCACGAAAGAAAGGAAACAGAGAATGGTGCTCAAGCACTTTCGTTTAATGACATCCTCAGGAACATTGAAGTAAATAAAGAGTTCGAGACTATATATAGGTCACGAAAAAAAAATATATAATAAATATAAAAATAAAAATTGTGGGAGGAGCATACAAATTTGTAAGGAAAACTACCAATTTTAGCACTTTGCCCTTCTTGTCTAAATCCGTTCTGAAAGAATCAACACAAGATCAAATCTATTGTTTACAACCAATTTTATAGATAATGCCTGAATGATATATAGGTCACAAAATTTTTTTTTAAAATATATAAAAATAAATTGAAAAATAAATATTGTAAGAGGAGCATACAAATTTATAAGGGAAAACTACCAAAGTTTTAGCACTCTGCCCTTCTTGTCTAAATCCGTTCTGAACGAATTCAAAACAACAGGATCAAATTGAAAAAAGACCTTGGCTCATGTTAAGTCTGCTATTATCCAACTTACAAATAACTTTAACATGAGCCAAGGTCTTTTTCAACTTGATCCTGTTGTTTTGAATTCGTTCAGAACGGATTTAGACAAGAAGGGCAGAGTGCTAAAACTTTGGTAGTTTTCCCTTATAAATTTGTATGCTCCTATTACAATTTTTATATTTCAATTTATTTTTATATTTTTTTAAATTTTTTGTGACCTATATATCATTCAGGCATTATCTATAAAATTGGTTGTAAACAGTCCATTTGATGTTGTGTTGAATTCGTTCAAAACGGAGTTAGAAAAGAAGGGCAAAGTGCTAAATTTGGTAGTTTTCCTTACAAATTTGTATGCTCCTCCCACAATTTTTATTTCTATATTTCTTATATATATGTATATATTATATATATATATATATATATATATATATATATATATAATTATATATATATATTTCTTTTTGACCTCTATATAGTCTCGAACTCTTTATTTACTTCAGTGTTCCTGAGGATGTCATTAGACGAAAGTGCTTGAGCACCATTCTGTTTCCTTTCCTTCGTGATTTTATTCATATATATATATATATATATATATATATATATATATATATTGACGATTGGTTAGGTTAAGTCGTAATATTTTCGTTGGTTTTAACTTTTATTCGATGGATTCATTTAAAAAATGTCTCCTAAAGATCCTAGTGTAGTTTGCGTTCCCCAACTTTGACCTATTTTAGTTTGTGTCTCCTTTTGCATCAGTAGGACGTAAACTACACTTGCTCTGTTTTATGTTAACTCATTTTTATTTATATGTATATATGTATATATACTGTGTACAATGAAAATAACCACGGAAGAAAATCAAAACACGAAATAGTGCTCAAACGATATATTTATTAGCGAAGCGTGTAAACAAATCTATTATATAAGGGAATAATATAAACATATTTCATTGTCACTTCAAGAAAGCATTTATACCGCGCATTGCAGCGCGCATTGTAACACGCATTGCTACAGCTTTGACATTTCATTTCCTCTTTCCTCCTGGTGCACTTCTCCCGTTGTGCCGACTTCTGTTTTAGTGCCGTTTTCTTCACCCTCTTCACCGCTGTTCCACGGCTGCGCGTCAGTGGATACAAAAATTATATAAACGAGTGCCGTCAGCACGTAACTCGTGAAGCCAACCCAGTATACAGTGATCCACTCGTTCAAGGTCTGAAAAATATGGTTTATAGAATATTTCTTTTAACAAGTCAGTAAATGCAATGATTACTGCCCACTCAATGGCATTTTCATTCCTATTCGTGGTCCACAAGTGAAAATGTACAAAAGTGAAAGAATCCACGTTTGAGAAAAGCGTTTCTTGATTTGGAAAACAACGTCATTACATTTCCAGTTTTCCACTCGCGGCAAACGATGCAAAATGAGAATGTTTAATAACCTAACTTATTTTAACCAGACAGAACATAACCTAACACTAGTTTAACTAATCAGAACCTAACGTAACATTAGCCTAACCAATCAGAACCTAACCTAACATTAACCTAACTAATGAAAAGCTAACTTAACATTAGCCTAATCAATCAGGACCTAATTTATCGTATCTTAACCACTCATAAGCTAACCTAACCAATCGTAACCTAACCCGGACCAAATTTGGAAAGGCCGTGGATGAGAATGAAAATTACATGAATTGGGAATAGACCGATTTGAAAATGCTTCGTTTGAGATTCTCACTTTCTCACTTTCCCATTCTTGGGTGCGGCGCGAAATCAAATGGGAATGACGGTGAGTGAAAGTAACCGATGCAATGACACCCAAAACGACATTTCATTAAAACGAAACTTTTACAGCTGATCACTTTTCTTGCATGTAATTAACTCTTCACTTATCAAGCACAAATCACTAACTTTTTTACTTAAATTCAGACATATTAAAATAAATTTTAATTTTTCTCGAAAAAAAATTTCATAGATAACCTACATTAAATTGAACAATCATTTTCGTTTCGTCCTTTTAAGAATTTATGATGAAATAATTTTGAATATATAAAAATGCTTTTGCCAGACAGAAAACAGTTGTTGAAAAAACCTGCTATATACATGAATGTAATTATTAATGGCCTCTGAATTATGCCAGGAGCATCATACCCTATTAATATTTAAAAGAAAGGCTTACTTGTATGATAATATCTTAAACAAAATGAATGAAGAAAGTACAGCTGCGGAAAAAAGTTCACTGATGAAAATTCAGGGAGAAATGAATGCAAGTTTCAAAATATATACGTATTGATTGAAATATATCAGAATATGCCTCGACTTCCTACCACATCCTGTAGGGCCAGATATAATACATGCGGATAGGCTTGTGATCCTGAATTTTTCTACAGATTCCATCTCTAACACGTCACACTTCTAAGTAGAACATTTACAAAATATAACAAATTTTAAGTGCTACTCCTTATATTCTTGTTTTTCTTCCACAGAACCGTGAATGACGGCGATGTACAGCACTCCATCATCGATATTACACACGACCCCGATGACAGTGTAGCTACAGACTCCACTCCTGCTGACGTACCATCGCCAGCGACACCTCCACCACGTGGCAGTTCAAAGCGGAGGCACGATGATGAAGAACCTTCCACGTCAAGTATAAAACGTGCCAGGAGTGCACCGGTTGCTAGAACCCCAGTAATAGAGTCCCAACCCTCTACGTCTTACGACACAACCCCCACAATAGTACCTTCCTCAAATAAAAATATACCTTATTCTTGTTCAATTCCGGGTACATCCTCCACACCAGCAGCTTCTCTCTGTAGAGGAAGGTATAACATTCGAACTGGTGCGCACAGCTAACCCCACTACGGCCTTGACTAGAAATTAGTATATAGTCAGGGTTGACTCTAGAACCCTGTATAGCAACGGTGTTGAACACGAACTGCGGCGCGCAGTTGAGCGTATTGTGGAGTTTGCCCTTCAGAACCGCGACGAATGTGGAAGTCCGGACAAGGTTGTCCTTCGGGTTCGGGTCAGTTGACGGGGATGTAGATGATATTTGGATAGTAATACCGTTTAGACGCTTGGCAGCTGTAGTCCTAGAATATATCTTGGGCCGTATAATGCAGGCCTCTCAATGTAGTACAGCCTTCAATATGGACAACTTCACGGTAGATATTGGCAGAGTATTCCTAGTTGCGAGTCATAGTGCCAAACCTTATACTCTTAACTTCAATTATTAGGCTATTTACAGACGGCATATAAACGCCGATCGTGGTTGCAGCTTTATAGCAATAGTCTTGGCCCGTATGTTTACTGTGCTAAATACACGGGCCCAGAAAATTTAGTTGTCTACGGTTGTGCAGCGTGCTCGTAAACTGGCTTCAGATTGAAAGCTTGAGTTTGATTGTAATATGGATCCTGAAGAACATAAGGTGTATGCATTTTGATTTTACATAAGTTTTGCTGTTTATATATATATATATATATATATATATATATATATATATATATATATATATGAACAAATGAAAAATGAGGTTTCTGCTCGTATGTAGGAGAATTACGATTTCTGATTAATCGAGGCCCATGGTGTAGTGGATAGCATATCTGATCGGCAATCGGAAGATCCCGGGTTCGATTCCTGGGTGGTTACCTCATTTTTCATTTGTTCGTTCTCCCTCCTCATCTTGTGCGGAACGTTCTTCTACACAAGCGTCGTTCTTTACATTAAAATGTATATATATGTCTATTTACTTGTTAACGATGTGATTATTTTATTTATTCCACGCATTTGTAAATATATATACCTTGAATAATTCGATATGTTTTATTAAATAAATCGTGTTTTAATTACCATTACATTTTCTCTTTTGTGTGTGTGTGTGCGCGCGTATGTACAGGAAAAGTCCTAAGTTCCGCCCCCTGTATGATCGAGCAATGGTCACGTGACTCCTGCTATTACCTGGGCATAACTCTACCCCTGCGTGTTCAGTTGACCGCTACAAGCACTGGATCTCAGACGTTGGAACAACACCGTACACGTTTCATTAACTTATGGTGTGACTCACTCCTCCACACCTCCCGTCGCGCCTGCCCGCCCACCTGTGGCTCATAATCATCTCAAAACTTGAACCGATTGGACGTGCACTCCTCACAATAGAATACGATGGAGCTTCCTTTGAGCAGCATTCTCAATGCCGTGTACGATGTGTCCGTGAAACGACTTGTAGACAATCAAACTCTGGTAAACGGAATGTTGTTTATTTAAGTGTTGAGATCAATAGAGTCTTCATGGTAGTTGAGAGGTGGAGCGAGAATCGTTATAAAATACCTGCAGGTGTAGGTACAAGAAGAGAACAGATCAGTGATACCCCCTCATATGCCATTGTTTGTACATTGTGTATAAATAACGATCAGCCATGCATTGATATACGATTGATGTGGAAGAATGCGTCTGATAATAACGTTCTTGTCCCCCACGCGAAACCGCTTCATCCTCGACAGAATATTTGAAATTGTCGGTTTCAGCAAGCTGAAGCCTATATTAGACGCACGTGTTAAGGATATGGTTTATTTTGATACGGTTCTTAAATACGCATACACCGCTCTGCTCGACGGGTTTACCGAGTGTAGGACTGAACAAGGCGAGAATGGTCTAGAGTGGGATGCTTATTTAGGAGGTTTAGACTCTTCGAAATATCATGAACTTCGGTACAAAGGACTTGAGCGGTACAGGGCTGAGCTCACCTACACCGTTCACCCTGAAAAATTGTTTCTTTATATAATGAGCAGCTGTCGTTACGACTTAGAAGATTATTTCAATTGCCGCTATGCATTATGAAGAAGAGTTCACGATTGAAAAGCTCGGATCGGTAGGAACAAACCCTCGATTGGAAAGGAGTGTTTATAAACTTGAATTTAATAATGATGTTGTGGCTAACGATTAGGGTGCTCCAAAAAAAACATGATTTTGAATATTTGCTCCCCAGTTGTTTTCTCATTGCTATCATGCTTCTGAATACTTTTGGGAATTTTAGCTCGATCCTAACATATTAAGCCTTGCCACCAGCCGGGGGAGTCCACCTTACTTGTTCTTTTTTTGCACCTTGGGAGGTGGGGGTAGCAACAAGGGGAGATTGGTATTTGGGGGAAGGAGTCTTGCAACAAGGGGGGAGGGGTATTTGGGAGAAGGAGTCTTGCAACAAGGGGAAGGGTATTTTGGGGAAGGAGTCTTGTAACAAAGGGAAGGGGAAGGGGGTTCTTGCAAAAAGGGGGAGGACCTTGCAACATTGATCACCATTGCACCATTGCAATTGCACTCTACCATTTTCGCCCATGCTACTTATACATACGAGTATAAATCGTTACAGTCTGGAGAAGTTCCGCTCGATTGGAAACTTGCAAACATTACACCAATACTGTATTTAAAAGAGGGGACAAATCGCTTCCGGATAATTATCGTCCCATCAGCCTGACTTCAGTAGTTGGTAAGCTTATGGAGACGATCGTTCGGAACAAAACAGTTAATCACTTAGAAATTGATAAATTAATCAACACGGCTTTCGACGTAATTGTTCTTCTCTTACAAATTTGCTCGATTTCTTTAATGATAAATTGTAAATATATATGACGAGAGTAAAACTAAATATTATATATTTCAATTTTCAAAACGCCTTTGATAAGGTGCAACATAGAAGATTATTAGGTAAACTTCACTCTCACGGAAGTGATGGTAATGTTCTCTAATGGATCAAAAATTGGCTCAATGGACGTAAATCAAGAGTGGCTATTAATGGCAAAGTGTTTAACTGGAAAAGTATAATTAGTGCATGCCTCAGGGATCAGTTCTGGGACCAGTTCTTTTTATTACTTATATCAGTGATATCGACTTGGGAATTAAGAGTATAATTTCAAAATTTATGGATAATACCAAACTAGGGGACGAGCAAAATCAGCTGCAGAACGTTTGCAGATTCAAGAAGATATTAATAAATTACTCGAGTGGGCGGAAATTTGGCAAATGAGCGTTAATATAGATAAATGTAAAACGTTGCATATCGGTAGAAACAATGTTAAAGAAAAGTATTTTATGGGCAACAAGAAACTAACAAGTGTTACGGAAGAGAAAGATTTACTGTAAGTATTATTGTTACCGACATTCTTAAACCGAGCAAGCAATGTATCGAAGCGGTCAGAGAAGCAAATAGAATCTTAGGATTTATTGGTAGATCGTTTGATTTTAAATCGGAGAGGACAATGCCAACGTTATATAATTCCTTAGTACGCCCCCACCTGGAATACTGCGTTCAGTTCTGGTCCTCATATTTACGACAGGACATGGAGAGAATGAAGAGAGTGTAGCGACGGACTACTAAGGTGATTCCTAACAGACAGCCTCATAGGGACCAGCCGGTCTGTTGCTGTTTGGTGTCCTTTGTATCCCTTTGTATGCCTTTGTATATACTGTACAGGGTGTCCCAGAAGTCTGGACTCAGAGGAAATATACATTATATCTTTAAAGTAAAACAAATACATTTCTAATGTCAGTTTTACATATTTCAGGAAATAAAATACCCTGATGATTCAGGATACAAATCAAGAGGTGGAACTGGTATTGCTTCATGTTTCCAGAAAAAGCCAGAGGGGGGGGTATGTTCGTGAAATAACTGACATGCCACCCCCTGGCTTTTTCCGGAAACATGTAGCAATACCAATTCCACCTTCTCTTGACTGGTATACTGAGCCATCAGGGTATTTTCTTTCCTGAAATATACAGGGTGTCCCATAAGTCCGGCATCATAGGAGAAATTCATATTTTTCTATTTCTACAAACCATAATTCATATTTTTCTCTTTCTACAGGCCATAATGTCTGTGAGCAAGGAAGATGAATCCAGATAATTCTACTCATAGATTTTTTATCTCTGGGGCCACTTGAAAGCGCTAATATACGCAGAGAAAATTAGGAGTGTTGAACATTTGCGGCTATTGGGGCATGTAACACCATTACTCCTGACATCATTCACCGTGTGCTTGCTGACTGGGTATCACGTCTGAATTTGTGTATTGAAAACAATGGTGGACATATTGAGCACGTTCTGTAAATAAAAGCTTTTGTTTTGCCTTTTTTTTATTTTTCCTATTATGCCGGACTTATGGGACACCCTGTATAAAATTAATATTAGAAATGTGTTTGTTTCACTTTAAAAATATAATGTCTATTTTCCCTATGAGTCCAGACTTCTGGGACAACCTGTATATACAATCAGAGGCGTACTTAGCATTTTGCCGTTCCTAGGCAACGTTTAAAGTTCTATATAGTTGTGCCATTTGATATCGCTCGTGTGCTATTAGAGGCTGCTGTTCTTTTTTAATTTTAAAACTTATTTGTGAGCCCATTCAATTTGTTAGTGCTTATAAGTCATTTATTTTCTTTTTTTTTTTTTATTTGCTCTATTTAGGTTGGAAAACGACAAAATTTGCCGCACCAGGCAGGTGCCTACTCTACCTATACGTAAATCTGTTTTATATATATATATAATTATAATAATTATTGCTTTAAGATATTTTTAACTACGGCTTAATAAAAATATGATGAAAGGTTCAATATTATTTCCACAGAATACCATTCCATTATACATCCATTTCAGGGTACCAATAACTCGCGGCTTTATTACGTGATATGATTGATTACTTCCCACTCACTGTCATTCCCATTCCCATACGTGGTCCGCAAATGAGAATGCATAACATGAAAAAATCCACATTTGAGAAAACAGTTTCTTCATTTAAGAAACAATGTCATTTCATTCCCCTTCTCGCGATAAAGGCGCCAAATGTGAATAGCTAATATTTCCTAACCTAATTTAATTTAATTTAACTTAACATTAGCCTAACGTAACGTAACCTTTCATAACCTAATCTAATTTAACCTAGCCTGGACTAAAGTGGGAAGGTCGTGAATGAGACTGAGAATGGCATGAATTGGAAATAAACCGATTTGAAAGTGCCCCCTTCGAAATTCTCATTCTCGGCTTTCCCACTCTTGGACGTGGAATAAAAGTGGAACAACATTGAGTGGAGTGATACCAAATGGATTTATATATAAAATTCTTAAGAAATTTTGCTAAAATGAATTAAAATAGAAAAAAATTAAATGAATTACATACAAAATCTTGATAAGTTTTAACAAAGTATAAATGAAAGCAAATACATAAGCTAAAAGGCATCCTTACTTGGGCATCGAATGTGACCTAATAATCACGAAATGAAACAGCATGAGCGAAGGGCAGATAAGTCATCTCTTATTTTGTATAGTGGTGTAATACTGTACATAGTTGTATTCGTTTGTCTATATCTGTGTGTTAGAGTTTACTTTCAAAAGTTTTCTTACACAAAGTTTTATGACTAGGGAACAAAATACAGGGTGTCCCAAAATGAATACACCAAAACGAATCTTAATTGTATACTTATTAATTCAGATAGCGCAGAAATCTAAATGACATATATTCTGAAGGGTTATACTGAAGTTTTATTTAATTCAGTGGATCTTTTCCGTTTGACTGCCGCCATTGAAACGTAAGAGGTGAGTGCCCCCAGCCTTCTTTACTTAGCCTTATAAGGCTAAGTAACGAAAATATCACGACCTAACCTAACCATTCGTTAGGTCAACTGTACGACCTTGACGATTGGTTAGGTTAGGTCGTGATATTTTTGTTAGTTAGCCTTATAAAGCTAACTAAAGAAGGCTGGAGTTTAATTATGTTTCAATGGCGGCAGTCAAACGGAAAAGATCCAATTCAGTTGATAACCTTCTGAATGTCTTTCATCATTGGTTATAATCAATCTTATTTTGCTTAAAGATAGACATGACAACATCAAGGATACAAATTTTTTTTTTAATTGAATTGAGTAATCTTTATTAATAATAAGATAAATACGGTGGTCTTACAATTCACAATGATATAAGTAATTGTGAAGCTGGACTAGCTATTTTATTTAATTTGGCCCTCATGCTTTAGGCTTTACTGAGCTCTTATTAAAAATAAAGCGAATTTACATTCACAATATTTTTTATATCAGCTTTTAAAATATTCCATAGTTTCAATCCAATGAAAATGAGTAGTTTTTGAAATGAAGACAATCTAAATTGAGGTATAACATGCTTTGATCTATTTCTGGTTTGATACGAGTGGATTTTTTGAGGAGTTACAAAATATCTATTTATCCATTGTAAGTTAATGATTTTGTTCTTACACTTGTAAATAAAAATAAAATGTGCCAGTTTGATTACATCATTGAGCTTTAGTAGTTTTAGCTCTTTAAATAATGCACTAGAGTGATCGAGGAAATCAGCATCAGATAATAACCTTATTGCTCTTTTTTGGATGACAAAGATACCGTTTAATGCGTTGTTAGCGGAGTTTCCCCAAACAAGGGTGCAGTATAAGGAAGAACAAGAGTATGATAAAGAGTCAATAAAACTTGTTTAGGGACTACATTTCTAAGTTTAAACATTATAGCAATGCTCATTGAAATCTTTTTTGCAATATAATTTACATGATCACTCCATTGCAAATTTTTATCTGGCATTACACCAAGAAATTTTGTTACAGTACACTCCTTTACAGCGATTTCATCAACATTAAGTTCATCAAGATACACATTTCTTTTATCAGTAAAAATCATGAAATTTGTTTTATTTGTATTTAGGAAGAGTTTATTGGTAGTCAACGATTCCAGTGCACTAATTCTGATTTAAATATATTCTTAGCTGAATTAACATCTTTGCAAGAAAAAGACAAAGTTGTATCATCTGCAGACATTATGAAGTTAAGTATATCAGATAAACGTGGAGGTCATTTTTATATAATAAAAATAACAGTGGACCCAAAACTGAGCCCTGTGGCACACCATGTTTGACAAGCGCTTTAGTTGAGCAAATCTTACTTACTGATACAAAATGATATATATTGGACAAATAACTTTTAAACAATCACTGACTGCTCCTCTAAAGTCTTAACAATAAAATGTATTAAGTAGAATATTATGGTCTATTACATCAAACGCCTTACTCAAATCCATAAATATTGATATCATTATTTGTTTGTTCTCCTTAGCTATATTTGCATTTTCCATAAGATTTAAAATATTCATTTCCGTTGTTTTATTATTACAGAAGCCATATTGATTTGGAGATAATAAATTGTAGGATTCTAAATGTTACTGCATTCTACTTTTTACAATTTTTTTAAAAACTTTGCTGAACACGGATAATGAACACACGGGCCTGTAATTAGTTGCTAGTGTAGGACCACCCTCTTCAAAAAGGGGTGTTATACAACCAATTTTTAGGACTGATGGGAATATTCCTTTGGAAATACTTTGATAATTTTAGCCAAAGTTACAGATATCTTATCTTTAACAAGTTTCATAACATTCCTGTACCTACTATATATTGAATGTTACTTTTTGTATTTTTTAATTTACCAATAATATTCCGGACGTCAGTAGAGGTAGCAGGAATAAAAAAAAATAATTTAGTGAGCTGGGTGGCATACAGTATATTCTAAAGGTGAGTAGTATCGTTATTTAGTAACTGTGAGCGAAGTTTATCCGCTGTTGTAGTAAAATGCATACTGAATTTTTCTTAATTTGGTTTCCGAGAAGACTGTTTATGCAGGGCCGGCTGTAGCTATAAGCAGAGTAAGCGGTCGGTCGCTTAGGGCCCCAAGAGACTTAGGGGGCCCCTTGCAATTCTAATTTAGGGAACACACCCAAATTATATCCAGGCGCCTAATTATGGCCACTCTATAGATGCTACGACTAAACGGACTATATTTGTCTAAATTCGCACTATAAGCACTATAAGCAACACAAATTGAAATTTCTCTACCGATTGAGTTCAACCAATCAGAAAACAGAAAAAAATTACGTCACACAAGAGACGAGAAAGCTGACTATGAAGACGAAGGCGGCTGATCCGACTAAAACTCTTACATGGTTGGTTAAGCAGGTTGTATGTTTAATCACGATTTTTTCAGATGTAGCTCATATAAACGGTGTTAAAATTGATATTTGTAGTAAAGAAAACTTCAAATTTAACTATTCTTGTAGAATTAATACGTTAATTCTATTACGTTACTATCCTTAGTGTTTTCTATCAATAGCTTAAACCTAAGAATTTGATGATCACTACATCCTAAACTCTCGCCTACTTCTAAACCTTCGACTATATTTTCGCCGTTCGTCATCACCACGTCTAAAATATTGTCACTGCGCGTTGGTTCGGTAACCATCTGTCGTAAAAAATTTTCTTCCATAAACTCAACCAGTCTCAAACTCTCCTCATTACCAGTAAAAGTCATGTAATTAACATTAGGGCAGTTAAAGTCTCCGACAATTATACTCTTCCGATTATCAATAAAGTTACCAAGAAGTGAGTAAAATCTAGTATCGGTATCGAGGGGTTGAACGGGAGGTCTATAAACAACAACAAAATTAAAACTAATACTACGCGCCCTAACTTCAACGCATATCGCATTATTTGCTGCCGGAAAATCTATCTTAACCTCGATTGCCCTAAGGGAATCACGAATGTACAGCAAAACGCCGCCACCAATCCTATGTAACCTATCATTAGTAAAGAGTTTAAAACCCGGTATATCAAGTTCCCCCAACAAGTCCCGAGTCACGATATTTAACCACGTTTCAGTGATAACTATATCGTAGTTACCCGAATAAATTATCGCCTTAAATTCGTTTAATTTATTTCTAATACTACGCGCGTTACAATAAAAGACGTTTAAGTTATTTTTTACCACAGGTCGGCGTTTTAAACTATTTTTCACGTCGGACCCGCGTTTCCCGGACGCACAACGTTTAAAGAAGGCTTCGACCTATACAGCTTTCGAACGTTTTCGTCAATTAACCTACCTAGCCTAGCATTACCTATTTCATTAAAATGCACCCCATCTTTTATAAAAAGGCTAGGATCACTGAATTCCGACCACAGCTTTACGAAGGGTACATTGTTTTTGACGTAATCCTAAGACCCAAACCGTGTCTAGGGTAATGTATGTAGGACAAAAGCCCCCTAGAACAAAAGCCCCCTAGAACAAAAGCCCCTAGAACAAAAGCCCCCTAGGACAAAAGCCTCCTAGGAAAAATAATAAGAAGAATTTTTTAATCATTATTTTTATTCTTTATTATTTACAGTTTATGAACATTTCTCTGACATGTAAAATATTACATTTATTATATCATAAGACTGCAATAAGGAAGGCATTATAAGTATTATACAGTAGCACATATTAACGCTAATATTTACACAACCATAAAAAATTACATTATAAAAGGATCATCATGCCTTACCTAGGCAAAGTTAGCTTTATAAGTATTATACAGTAGCACACATTAACGCTTGCATTATAAATTTATAGCTCACTATTTTACAGGAGCACAAAATTATTTACACAACCATAAAAATGAACATTATAAAAGGAACGTCATACCATATGTAGGGAAAATCAAACAAATAAAGCACAATTTTAAAAAGTTCATTAAGTGTTAAGGTTCATTTAAAGTTCATTTTACATCCACCTAATGCTGTGACCTACACCATTCAGAAATTCCTCCAAGGTCTTCCTCTCATTCACACAAACCAGTCATAGGTTCTTCGAACGCTATTGATGCTCCTTTGTGGCACGTTCCTAACCTAACCTAACCTAACCTAACCTAACCTAACCTAACCATTCAGGTAGACAAAACAGTGATCAACTAGAGTGAATCAACATAGACAAAGATTATAATATTTGTTTAGGATTACTTCATAGCACACGAACAATAATATAAAAAATGGAAGCTTTTGTCCTACTTTGCACTTCAACTGAGGGGTTTTATCCTATTTTGCACTTTAACTGAGGGGCTTTTATCCTACTTTGCACTTTAACTGAGGGGCTTTTGTCCAGAGGGCTTTTGTCCTAGGGGCTTTTGTCGGGACCGCAGGGGTAATACCTAGAACTAGAGACCTATCTGACCTCGCCTTCAGGGACCTAATTAACCTAATTAATGATGATGATATATATATATATATATATATAAATATATATATATATATATATATATATATATATTAAAGTATCATATAATTACCTGTTCAGGTGTAAGGGCACCAACAGCAACCGGAGCTAACATCGCATAGAAAAAGGCAAAGGTTCCTGAAATTCCCATTGCAGTACCTGTGAAAATTTCTATTCGTTAAAGTTTATTCGTATGAAAAAAATATATCTTTAAAGTTTAAAGGTAACTTCATATTTATCTGGTCGCAAAAATTCTGTGAACGTACAAAAAACGTAGATCAGTTTTCACAAACGTGAATCCTGAAATTTTTTTAAAAAAGAATGAACTTCCAATTAATATTTGTAGTAGAGTAAAACTATATTTTGTAATTTTTGTTATACCGATCAATGAAGACTGAAAATAAACATTAGAAGTGGAATCTGTGTATTACGTTTAATGCATAACTGTCTGTAAAATGAGCTGGAGCGCATATGCAAATTTTGTTCTGCGTAACTAATTCAGGTTAATTCTAAACGTATCTGATATTCATGATGATAAATATGGAATATTCAGTTATGACGCCATGGTTCAGCGACCTTAAATTAGCAATCACTGGGTATGCTTTGTAATAGATGAATAAGGGAAATGACTAATATTTATTGCTACAAAATCACTGTATTACTTATACAGTATGTTTTAAATGTTATTATTGTTTAATGATTAATAAGCTTTCTCATTTTCATTTGCAAGTTACAATATTTTATGGTACTTGTACAGGGTATTCGAAAAGTCCCGTCACCCCCTACAAAATGTACATATTGAAATACTAATTTTATTTTTGTGTGATTAATTGTATTTATACGTGGTAGGTGTAATTTAAGAAACAAGTTACTAGCAACAATTACTTTAATTACAGTAAATATTTATTAATTACAGTTACTAATCAAGAATATCACAAGCTTCATATCGTTTCTGCATATCTGTATCGCTTAATTCATTAACAAATGACGGGCGGTATGGTTTCATGCTGAGATCTTTTGTCATGTGATCTCTCATTGTGGACATGGGGACTGCAAGTTCTTGTGATCGTTTCCGAAGTGATTTTTTTGGTGAACGAGCCACCGATGCAATCACACCTTCACATTGTTCTGCTCGCGTTGGTGGTCTTCCCGACCGTGGTCTGTCCTTGATGGAGCCAGTTTCAAACAGCTTTTCTCACTGTGTAATACCATCTTGTTTGGTAGTGCAGCCTTATTGAATCTTCTGTTGAAATCATTCTGGATATCATGCATCGTTTTGCCAGTATGTGACCTTTCATGAGACATGTGCTCCTCACTATCCTTTCCTCCAGAGTGTAAGTGGACTGGTCTGCCATTGTTCACACAACTGTAATACCTGGAAAAGAAAAAAATGTCAATGAATTACATATAAATTCAATTAATCACACAAAAATAAAATTGGTATTACAATATGTACATTTTGTAGGGGGTGATGGGACTTTTCGAACACCCTGTACAGTACCTCAAAAAATATAACTTAATAAAATCATGGACAACATATTACTGAAACACCAACCAAACGGGCTCCTACTATCATGCCCCTTTCACAGGCAGTAACATTTTTTCCAAGCGCTATATTTTTATTTATTTTAAAAGAACATGAAAAACAAATATGAACATATTAAAATAAAAGATATTCTCAATATTATATGCAGTTACATATTAATTTAATAAAGTACATAACGCCATTAATGATATCAGAAAATACAGCACCGAAAATGCGAGTGTTTCCATTATTCTGTCCGATCCCTGTGTGTGTGTGTGTGTGTGTGTGTGTGTGTGTGTGTGTGTGTGCGCGTGTGTGTGTAACAACTCAGAACGGTCCCCTGAGAAACTTTTATGTCACACAGAGGGTGCATGGAACAAGAAACTCTTCTGCGAAAAATAAATCCACTATAGTCCGAATAAGTAATGGTAAACGACAAATACAACAGTTTTTCTTTTTCGTAATGAAAGCCCAACGTGGGCAATGGGTCACTCGCAAAGAGGACCCAAAATATATCTCCTCTCACCAGCTATCTGCCAAGCAGATAGGATCCAGCTTTAGGACAGGATCTAGAGTTTAAAACCACCTAGCCTACTACATTCAGAACCTCAATATACGCGAGAAACTCGTTGCATTCACGTCCGATTGAATACATCAAAGAAAAAAAGGGTAACTACTGTATTTTTAGCCAAAAACCAAAACGTAAACCAGAACCTGAAAATTTTAACGTCCACTTTTCAAGACACATAACATATCCGTTTAATGTGTTGCAACTCAGAATGGTCCCATGAGAAACTTTTATGTTACACAAAGTAGTTACCCCTTTTTCTTTGGTGTATTCAATCCGACGTGAATTTAACGATTTTCTCGCGGATATTGAGGTTCTGAATGTAGTGGGCTAAGTGGCTTTAAATTTTAGATCCTGTTCCAAAGCTGGATCCTATCTGGTTGTTAGATAGCTGGTGAGGGAAGCTACAATTTGGAGCCTCTTTGCGAGTGACCCGTTGCCCACGTTGGGCTTCCATCATGAAAAATAAAAAATATAGTGTTTGTCATTTACCATTACTTATTCGGACTATAGTGGATTTCATTTTCCCAGAAAAGTTCCTTGTTCCATGCACGGTCTGTGTGTATCATTCATATATATATATATTATATATATATATATATATATATATATATATATATATATATATATATATATTTTTTTTTTAATTGGGGTTGTTTATCCTTCGCAACATCTAAGGTCATATGACGGAGGGGACCTACAACTTTACGTGGGATCCGAACCACGGGTTGCTACATAATCTGGGCGCAGAGGACGCTCTCCCATCCAACTACTACCCAGACCCAATGTCACTTAATTTCGCTGATCACCGGGAAGCGGTGTTACGACATCGGCCACGACGTAGCATATATATATATATATATATATATATATATATATATATATATATATATATATATATTAGCCGGGTCGAAATTTTATATTGAAAAAGTACATATTGTGAGGGGTTTGAATGGAATACAGGAACCCCCTCATAAATTATTTTCGCTGTTTAAAGCTTCCTACCCCTGGCACAATTTTTCACTTTTTGACCTATATTCAAGAATATTCCATTTATACGAGACTTACTCTACATTCAGGTTTTTTGATGACATAAATCTTTATTAACGTAAGTAGCATGACCGCAAAATGGACGAGTGCAATTCAATTGCAAATGTTGCAAGAGCGCCAACTCCCCCTCCCCCCTTTGTTGCAAGGTAGCCCATATTACCAACCCCCCACCCCTTTGTTGCAAGGCACCCCATATTGCCAACCCCCACCCCCCTTGTTACAAGGCACCCCATAGTGCCAACCCCCCTTTCTTGCAAGCACCCCAAAATGGGGGAAGGGTTGCAAGAGCAACAAGGGGTTATGCAACTTGGAGGCGGAGTTATCCCCCAAGCTACAATGAACCCCTCTGGGGGGAGACCTAACCTACGAGAGAGGAGGAGGAGTTCGCCTGGCAGGAGCCAAGCGCATAATAAGACTTCAGCCGAGCGGACGTTGTCTTATAGGGCCCATAATCAGCCAGTTGGCTTAGAAGGCTGAGTTGCCAGCTTGCACTATTTATTTAATTAAAGCATATATTCTGGCTTAATCCGCAAGTTGGCGTATCTGGCTGAGTTGCCAGTTTGCATTATTTATTTAATTAAAGCATATATTCTGGCTTAGTCAGTTGGCTTAGAAGGCTGAGTTGCCAGTTTGCACTATTTATTTAATTAAAACATATATTCTGATATAACTCGCCATTTGGCTTAGAAGGCTGAGTTGCTAGTTTGCGCTATTTATTTAATTAAAGTATATATTCTCACATATTCCACTTTAGAAGCCAGCCAATTGATATAATTAAATACCGTGTACAAACAAAAATGAATAAATAAAACACCAATACATCACTCTGTTTATTTAGGCGAATTAATGGAAATAAATATACATTGAAATATATATGATCAAAAATAATAACAATAGAACGGGAAGTATATAATAAAAATATACAAAACGTTGTATTATCAATATATTAGTACAGGAAATATATATATATATATATATATATATATATATATATATATATATATATATATATATATATATATATATATATACAATTAAATAAATAAATATACATCCTTTATGGGAGTGGCGCAGAATTCTGTTATAGTAATGTCACACTGCCTCAGACATGTATATTAATGAGCGGTTTTAGTAAAAAGGTATCATTCGATTAATACACAAAAAAAAAATCACCCACATGATTCATTCGAAATTATATCCTCACTTGTTTCCTTCGTATATAACTAATTCATGTGGCTTTAACAAAAAAAAAAAAAAAATCTCCCCTGCTCTTTCATCCTGATTAAATCTTAATATACAAATCACCCATGCTCTTTCATCCTGATTAAATCTTAATATACAAATCACCCATGCTCTTTCATCCTGATTAAATCTTAATATATAAATCACCCCTGCTCTTTCATCCTGATTAAATCTTAGTATACAAATCAACCCTGCTCTTTCAAACCAAATGGAGAAGTGTCAATTTACCTTCATTCAGAACATAATTCCTTGCGTCAATTCAAAAGAATATAATTCCTTGTTTCCATCCAAAAGAACAAAAATATTTCAAACATTTCAAAGTCAATGATTCCATGTAATTAAATTTCCCAAAGAATTAGCATATCAAACCACATCAATTAAATTTCCAAAAGCACTTCATTAATTTCAAAACACAGCAATTAAATTTCCAAAACACTTCAGAGTCCTTGCTTCCATGTGATTTATCCATTTCACTGCAAAACACTTCAATTCAAATGCACTTAATTTCACGGCAATTAAATTTCCAAAAGAACTTCACTTCAAAACGCTTCAGAGTCTTTGCATCCATGTAATTTATCCATTTCACTGCAAAACACTTCAATTAAATTTCCAAAAGCAATTAATTTAATTTCAATATCCTTACTTGATAATTTCACAGCAACTAAATTTCCAAAAGAATTTCACTTCAGAGTCCATGTTTCCATGTAATTAAATTTCCCAGTTTCCATGTAATTAAATTTCCCAACGAATTAGCATATCATTCTGTTCATATCAATTAAATTTCCAAAAAATAATTTCACGGCAATTAAATTTCCAAAAGAACTTCACTTCAAAACACTTCATAGTCTTTGCATCGATGTAATTTATCCATTTCACTGCAAAACGCTTCAATTAAATTTCAAAAAGCAATTAATTTATATCCTTACTTAATAATTTCACATCAACTAAATTTCCAAAAGAATTTCACTTCAGAGTCCCCGCTCCCATGTAATTAAATTTCCCAACGAATTAGCACATCATTCTGTTAACATCAATTAAATTTCCAAAAAATAATTTCACATCAACTAATTTTCCAAAAGAGTTTCACTTCATTTAATTTCACCACTTTGCTTAATTCAAAAGCAAATAATTTCTAAAACATTTGTTTAATAACTTCACTTCAATATCCTTGTTTAATCCAAAAGCATTTTAATAAATAATTTCACTTCAATTAAATTTCCAAAAGTAATTAATTCAAAACACTTCATTTAATAATTTCAACTCCTTGCTTAATTCACTTCACTGTAAAACATTTCACCTCAGAGTCTTTGCTTCCATGTAATTTCCAAATGCACTTCAAGTCCTTGCTAAAGAACAACATTTCAAGTCCTTGCTTAAGAGCAACATTTCAAGTCCTTGCTTATGAACAACAGTTCCATCAAGTCCTTGCTTCAATTATATGAAGTACTTATTCCGCCGCATTCCGAATCTATTTGAATGTTTATTTATTCCATTATGCTTAAACAAATGGACATCGATTTAAGGAACGAAATCTGAGACATACTGTAGCTGCGACATTTCGATACATTAAGACAGTGGTGCACAAACTTTTTTGATGTGAGGGCCAAGCGAAGAAAATAACTAAATCTATTAGCCTACTTACTTTCCATCTAAGTCATAAATTGGGTCACTTTTATATTCTAACTTCTTCATTGAATTGAAAAGACCCGTGGGGCCACTGAAAAGACCCGTGGGGGACACATTTGGCCCGCGGGCCAGGGTTTGTGCATCACTGCATTAAGACATCGCCGTACAAAAGGGATAAAGTATCACATTTCGAGAAGAAAATTAATGCGCTCTGATCACATCCGACTATAAACCATCCTGTATAAACGACCCCGTGTTATATTCCCTAATTAATATCTGACCCGCACTATCACAATGAAGTAACCCTTTCGAGTGTTCTCAGTGGGGCGAAAATTCCCTCTGCGGCGATACATTAGCAAGCAGAATATCACATTTCTAATAAAGAAGGTTTAAAGACATATGATTCAAATGGTTGTAAAGATACCCTTTGAACGAAATACTAAAACAGGATATTTTCCTACCTTTCATATATACAGTTTTAAGAGAATCAGTTGTCGTCTATTTGAGCGAAAACAACTTTTAACAGGCATAATGTTTTCCTTATTAAACAACTTGAATCAAACATGATATTTTCCTATCTTTCATAGTTTTAATAGAGTCAGATGTCCCCAAAACCTTTCATTTCTCTTAATGTCGTTCAATATCTTTCTTTTAATATCGTTCAACTTTTTTACGTATCTCTTAATATCATTCATTCCTCAATATCGTTCAATTTTTTCGTTTCTCTTAATATCGTTTATTCCTCAATTTCGTTCAATTTTTTTCGTTTCTCTTAATATCGTTCATTCCTCTTAATAAATGCCCTTCTCGTAATAGAAGTGTATTAACTCATTATCTTTCGTAATATTTTTCAACTCCTTTCTCGTAATATTATACGTATTAATACAATATCTTTCGTAATAAACTCCTTTTTCGTAACATTATTAAATACTTGTTTCATCTTAATAGAGTTTACCCTAAGTAAATAACGTTTTCTTTACAGAAAAAATCGAATTTAAGGTTTAACTTAACCGTTTTTCACCTTTACAGTGCATATCAAATTGATTATACAAAGATGTTGAACCCTGCTTGCGCAATACTTTTCTTACGACGAGTCATTTTTTGAGGACGCGTTTGGATCTTTTCCGTTTGTGGACTAGCAGCGATTGTTAATCAAAATCGGCATACTAATGCAGTTTTCGTCAATGATATCAAAAAACTCATTTTTGGAGAAATGAAAAACAAACATGTTAGAGCACTTTAAATAATTAATGTTTTTAACGAAAATATCATGACTTAACCTAACCAATCGTCAAGGGCGTACAGTTGACCTAACCTGGCATTCAATTGACCTAACTGGCATTAATCCTTGATTTTTTCTGCTACTTTCACAGATCTGCAGGGATCCTTCAAAAAACGTATTCTTCGTAAAGTTGCACTTTTTACCGTTTGACCGACGCTTTTGGCGACTAAATAACTGGGTATTTTTATCAAAGGAACATACTTTCTCACACTTGAGCACTTTTTATAAACAGTAGCAGTTTGTGACTGGCTAAATTTAACACAATCCTCTGTAACTAGTTTAAGCTTTTTTTTTAAGAATAATTTTTATATATCTGTAGACTCAACACGGAAATAAACTATTTGTAAACTGAAAGGGAATAAAATTTAAAGAAGACTACATCTCAATGGTGGAACGCCCTCCCTGCAGTCTTACACCAAGCCAGGCCTAGAGACGGGGTCACTTATCCCAACCTAACCTAACCTATGCGTAGCCTAACCGGGACATAATATAACCTAAAGCAGCCTAACTGGGTATAATAAAACCTAACCTAGCGTAGCGGTACCGCCATAACACCAAGCCTAACCTAACCTAAACTAACCTATTTTTTATCGGGTGTCCCAAAAAAAACTATATACTCTTTATAGCATCATATATTTTATAATTTAAAAAAAAAAACAATATACTGTTATAGCAGTTGCCAATGAAAGGTAAATTAGTAATCTAAGTGATCAAAAAGTTATAGCGAGTTGTTTGCATATAAAATTTAATTAACTACGCCAAGTGCTCAAAATGTTCTCCGGCGGCATAAATGCACTTTCAATACAACAAAATCGTGTGGTCTGATGAAGCTACCTTCAAGCTGAATGGCACAGTAAATCGACACAACTGCAGGTACTGGTCACTTGATAATCCACACGTTTATGTGGATAAACATGTTAATTTACCAGGATTAACAGCATGGTGTGGTTTATCATCCAGGGGTTTGGTTGGACCATTTTCTTTAATGGGACAGTTACCGGTGCCGCATATCTCGACATGCTGCGGACAGAAATTATACCTGCAGTTCGGAAGTTGTTTGGAAACGACGACTTTTACTTTCAACAAGATGGAGCCCCCCCTCATTATCATTGTGATGTCAGAAGGTACCTCGATGAAACGTTGCCTAACCGTTGGATAGGACGAAGAGGAAGCGTTGAGTATCCTCCACGTTCACCGGACTTGACTCCACTTGATTTTTACTTGTGGGGCTACCTGAAGGATGCACTTTATGGTACAAGACCTGCAACACTCGAACACCTTAAGGACGCAATTAGGGAAAAGTGCGGGACCATCACAGCATCCACATTAGTCCATGTCTGCGAATCAGTTAGTCGACACATTCAAAAGTGCATTCATGCCGCCGGAGAACATTCTGAGCACTTGGCGTAGTTAATTAAATTTTATATGCAAACAACTCGCTATAACATTTTGATCACTTAGATTACTAATTTACCTTTCATTGGCAATTGCTATAACAATATATTGTTTTTTTTTTAATTATAAAATATATGATGCTATAAAGAGTACATAGTTTTTTTTGGGACACCCTATATATATATATATATATATATATATATATATATATATATATATATATATATATACAGGGTGGGCGGAAAGTAGCTCCTATTTTGGATTGGTAAAAAAATACGTATATTATTCATTTATTTCAGAAAAAATAATATGAAAAGGTAGGCATACATGGTAGGTTTTCTCTAAAATTCACTGTGGGCTCCAACTCTTTCCACCAGCTTCTGGAGCCGCCCAGGAATGGCGTCCACTGACTTTAGCATGAACTCCGGCGGGATGGAGGACATGACTTCCCGAATTCGGTCCTCCAGTTCTTCCAATGTCCTCGGTTTGGTGCGGTAGACTTCTTCCTTTACCCACCCCCAAAGAAAGAAGTCGCACGGTTACCGCTGAAAAACGGCAGAATCGGTTCAGTGTAACGGTGTGGTGTGGTATGACCTCAGATCAGGATGTGGGCCCGTTCCTTCTGCGCAAGACCGTGAATGCTGAGCGGTACCTTGCTATGTTGCGAAACGAGGTCTGGCCGGTTGTCAGCACATGGGAGAACATCGACGATCTGATATTTATGCAAGATGGCGCCCCTCCGCACTTCGCTCTTGTTGTCCGTGAGTGGCTGGATGCCCACTTCCCTGGGCGTTGGATGGGTCGGCGTGGTCCACATCAATGGCCAGCCAGGAGCCCCGACTTGACACCGTGCGACTTCTTTCTTTGGGGGTGGGTAAAGGAAGAAGTCTACCGCACCAAACCGAGGACATTGGAAGAACTGGAGGACCGAATTCGGGAAGTTATGTCCTCCATCCCGCCGGAGTTCCTGCTAAAGTCAGTGGACGCCATTCCTGGGCGGCTCCAGAAGCTGGTGGAAAGAGTTGGAGCCCACATTGAATTTTAGAGAAAACCTACCATGTATGCCTACCTTTTCATATTATTTCTTCTGAAATAAATGGATAATATACGTATTTTTTTACCAATCCAAAATAGGGAGCTACTTTCCGCCCACCCTGTATATACAAATTCCAAAAGATGACGTGAGAAATGTCAAATATATTAAATAAAATAAACCACTTAAACAATCACTAAATTCATCAATTATAATTTAGGTACAGTGCTTACAAGAAGTCCCACGCCTCTGTCTCGTCCCAAGCTAGTCTGTTAGGTATAAAATGAGCGGTCCTTATGGCAGCGGAGGTGTGTTCGGATTGGTGCACATAATTGCTCTAACCCCATCAATGACGTCCACATTATCTTTGTGTTGATCACTCTATATATTTATATATAGAGACATACTGTATATAGATATATATAGAGTGTGCAGGGGATAACGTGTCTCAGTCCCAGCTATGGTAGTTGTCTTACAATTAACAGTCCCAAGTACAAGTTACGTTAACACCTCCACATGAACTACCCTGGACTAAAATAACATACGTGAAGCTCTTACCCAGAAACCATTTAAAAGGTGTGATTTAAAAGCGCGCTCTCTCTCTCTCTCTCTCTCTCTCTCTCTGATCACACCGCATCCCATCAGAGGTCTTCAGCAGGGACATCGGCAATGTATCCATATAACGTTAATAATAACCGAAACTCGGGGAAAATATACTCTCTGCCTTCCGCTCTATCCCAAATCCTTTTCTTTTAGTAACCTCTTAATACAAACTAATCTATCATATTTTGCGACTTTTTAACTCTGGTAGGATTCAATTCCAGTCCTATAGTGTAAGAGATACTTAAATTCATGTGTGTATTATGTCATATGATGTGCGTAATAAATAATCATTTTTAAATAGTTGGAGCGTTCAAGGTCATCTGTAATAATCTAAAGACTACCCCTCAAGCCCACTCTCAACACTTAGATTCCCCTAAGACACAGGCGTCTTCAATTAACATGAATGCGTAGAGATCTAAGGTGTTAGATTCCATATTATATAATTTATGTGCTAGGTTTAAGAACGCTGGCATTGAAGGATGGAAGGAAGGGACAGTAAAAGCGATAATAGGTTTAATGAAGGAAGTGGAATGAGGATGGAGGTAAGCGTTGCTATGTCGAAGGAAACGAGGTTGGGTGGGGAATTACGAAGGGAGGAGGAAAGGGAGAGAGGGGGCTAAAATGAACGCGGGGATGTGTTAAGGGAGAGGAGAGAAATTCATATGAAATGCTAAACACAAACTCCAATATTTATTTTAATGCCCTAGACCTAGAAAGACAAAGAGCAAAATACCTTAAACTAACAATGAATTGACAGAAACAGAAGAGTCTGGTCTTAGACGCACTGATAGGTTTAACGTATGTGGCTAGAGGCCGCCACTCAGAATTACCACTACTACCTAAGTCATAATAACGTTATTTACTATGACAGAGTAGTCATGAGTAGTTATGGAAATAAAATATGATTATACTGTTGATGGCTGACTATATTCAGTTGGGGTATAAACTATTGCTGACAATCTTTGGATCCTTGGCTTTTAAGACGAATTTTTTATGCATATGTTCAACAAAATAGGAAATTGGCTGATTATTATTACCATTCGAAGGGTTGGTACCCTTCACAACCAAAATCAATTTCAGAAGGGGTGCATGGTATCCTCATTTCCTTTATCGCCACAGCACGCTTCACATAAGCCATTTACACAAAGATGGAAAGGCCGTCTGTCCACCAACGAGACGACCCAGGCAATGCGGGGAGCAATGGTGACATTGCATGAATATGGTGTGCCAATAAGAGAAATATCAAGACGACTAGACGTTCATCGAAGCACTGTGGAACGGTGGATTCATCGGTATGAAGCAGAAAACTCAATCGCTACTTTGCCGAGGTCTGGTCCTCCGCGTTCAACATCTCAAGAGGAAGATGCTACGATTGTTAATCATGCCAGAGAGCATCCGTTTGTTCCAGCGACGCATATTTACAGACACCTGAACCTTC
This sequence comes from Bathynomus jamesi, assembly GCA_023014485.1. Lineage (NCBI taxonomy): Eukaryota > Metazoa > Arthropoda > Malacostraca > Isopoda > Cirolanidae > Bathynomus > Bathynomus jamesi. The sequence continues at coordinate 281,918 of JAJOZX010004095.1, read as the reverse complement.
GTTGTAGCGCAAATACAGTGAACAACAAACTTCACGAGCCAGGGTATTTTTCTCGCCGTCCAGCTATAAAACCTGCATTGACGATTGAGCATAAAGAGGCGCGGATGGGATTTGCCTTGCAATACTTGCCGAAGGAAGAAGAATTCTGGAGAAAAGTTGTGTACTGTGACGAAAAAACATTTTCAACAGATAGTCATGGTTCCCTGCATTGTTGGAGGCAGCGCGGAAAACGCTATGAAGAAGGAAATGTTTTCCAGAGCAAACGTAGTGGTCACATCAATCTCGGTGTGTGGGGCTGGATGTCTGGCTATGGTGTCGGAGAATTGACTCAAGTAGATGGACGCTTTACTGGACAGCAATATTGCCAGATACTGGAAGAGGTGCTGCTACCCAGTGTTCGTGCGTATCTGGTTCCAGCGCCGGAACCATTTTACTTAATGGAAGATAACAGTCCCATTCATAGGAGTAACGTTGTGAGAGCGTGGTACGAAGATCACCCGGAGATTATTAATCTAATTCTGCCACCACGTTCTCCTGATATGAATCCGATTGAAAACCTTTGGGCAATAATGATTAACGAATGGGAGCAACGCAATGAAAGAACATTTGAAGCACCTTTAGCTCACACGAGGAAGAGTTGGGAGAGCTTACGCCGAACACCAAACATTCCCTACAATCTGGCCTCTTCTATGCCACAACGATTGCAAGAAATTATTGATGCCGGCGGAAGCTATACGAAATACTGATGTTAAAGCCATGACGTAAATGTGTATCGAATATATATTTATGTTAATATAGAATTTTATTATATTTTTATGTTTGACATCTATAAAGTACCATACTATAAGTACCATAGGTGGTTTTCAAATTTCTTGAGAGCTGCTTTGGCCACTTTCTGGTCATGATAGTCCTTTAACTTTTGGATAAGATCCAGATCATTCTTCGGAGCTTATGATGGAATAGGAGCAGTGATCCAGCTTTTTAAGTAGATTAGGACTCCAAAAAGGGTAAGGGTTTTCAGGTCCTTCTTCTCTCGAGGAGTCAGGGTGATTTGATTTCGAAAAAGCCACATTTTGATGGCATAGATAACTTTAGCCATCCACCTTGCATAGTGCGTGCCAGCAGGACGTTTGAATGTGTAACTTTCAATTTCATGGAAATTACATGAAGTAAGGACTCTGGATAAACTTTCAAATAAATTCTGGATGCGTTAAAAAAAGTACTTCATATAATTTGATGGAAATCTTAAGCAAGGAGTTGAAATGCTGTTCTTCAAATTAATGGATAAATTACATGAAGCATGAGACTCTGGAATGAAGTTAATTGCCTTTGAATTAAGCAATGAGTGAAATTATTAATAAAGTGTTTTAATTCTTTCGGCAGTGAAATTATTAAATGAAGTTCTCCCCTCCTCGTTACTCTAAGTATCATTGACTTTTATCACCATTATTATTATTATTATTATTATTATTATTATTATTATTATTTATTACTTTTAAAAGTGTGTATTTTCATACCATATAATTTTATTTTTATTTATACCTCTTATAGGATTCCACTTTTTTATTTTACATACATATATATATACACACTCTTTTATATATTTTCTCTCTATACTCATATATATATATATATATATATATATATATACGCACACGCACACATACACATATGTATACAATTTAGGGTGGTCCACAAAATGGAAGTATTTTAAATTCTTCCTCCCAGGGTTTCATTAGGTTCCTTTTCCCAAAAAACTTCTCTGAGCAAAATTTGGGTTCAATCGGTTAATATTTAGAGGTGGCTCAACTACCCCCAGAAGTCCACATTCATGGCTTCTGGGTCCCCCCCATATATATGGGTATTATCCACTTGTTGGCGGGGGTATCATGGCTGACCAGGCCACTCATTGTTGCCCAGCTAAAATTGTGGACTTGTTAGAATCAGGAAACCTCTTTTGGTGCTCATCCACCACACTTAAGAGAAACTGGAGTTGATCTTCTCCTTTCGTCAGAGTTCCGCTGAAGGTCTGAATGAGAGCTACTGCCCTTTCAGCATGATCATTAACTACTTTGATGTTTCCTATGATTCTTTTAGCTTCTTGGAAGTTTTCATTCTCCTCCCAGGTGCTGGGGTCATCATCAAGAAAACTAATATTGATCGGTAGGGCCTTAAGAAGCTTTAATGAGTTCTTTGTGGCAAGGGTTTCTAATTTCAGTGTTGCTTTGCATTCCTTGAGTCTTCTTCTCTTTGAGAAGTCTAATGACCCCTCCTTTTCCCTCATACACTGGACCATGATTCCCTTGGTGTCTGGTGCAACAGTTTGATCGAAGAGAGCAAGGGCCACCAGCTCTTCTGATAAGTACCATAGGTGGTTTTCAAATTTCTTGAGAGCTGCTTTGGCCACTTTCTGGTCATGATAGTCCTTTAACTTTTGGATAAGATCTAGATCATTCTTCGGAGCTTGTGATGGAATAGGAGCAGTGATCCAGCTTTTTAAGTAGATTAGGACTCCAAAAAGGGTAAGGGTTTTCAGGTCCTTCTTCTCTCGAGGAGTCAGGGTGATTTGATTTCGAAAAAGCCACATTTTGATGGCATAGATAACTTTAGCCATCCACCTTGCATAGTGCGTGCCAGCAGGACGTTTGAATGTGTAACTTTCAATTTTTTCACCAAGAAAGATCAAGAAAGTTCCAAAAACTCTTTATAGTCATCTCGAAAATTTCCAGTGGCCAGATGTTCTTTGGCAAAGGCAATTATTTCATTTCTGAAAGGATCAACTTGCTCCTTCATCTCATCATCATCCTGTGATGTAGAGAAGGTTTTTAAATCAATGTAGTCCCACATAGATTGGAACCTTTTGAACAAAAGTGGCTCAGGGGCAGAAGATGAACCATGGACTGCTTCAAACACTCCTCCATACATGTCTTCCATGCACTGATGCCTACAGGCAAAATAGAAGAGTGGTCGACCAAGTTTCTGTTCCAGAAGAACGCATGCTCCCCTGTTTGTTCCTGTATTTGATGCTGTAGTATCTGATAACATTCCGATTATTGACTTATCTATGTTCCATTCGGAAAGAAGATTATACACTGCAGCTGATTGAGCTTCCCCTGTTCCACTTGGTAGTTTGGGAACACCAAGCAGTTTTGAATCACCTGATTCAACTGAAGAGACAAGGACTGGGAGTCTGTCTACCTTTTCATTCTTGGCAAGTAGATTAGGGATCAACTTCCCATCCCAGTGGACAATCGAAATACTTGGACTAAAGCTAGCTTTAATGGCATGGGTTATTTGCCTTCGATGCCTCTCTCGGTGCCTTTTGATTGAAGAACGAGAGATGTTCACCTCTGAAAGATCTTGACCAAGGCTTGATGCAGTTTCAGCTAATACAAAGGTGGCCCTCCTGTCACTGATGCCAGTCCTGTCCAGAGCAGCAGCCAATTCAGGAGATATGATATTCTTTGCTGCCTTTTTCTTTGGTGGAGTTGGTCCGCTGGTAGATGGGGGATTAATAAGGTAATCTTCATCTTCTCTTTCTGACTCACATAAAGACTCAGAAGAAGAACTTCCATGATCTAGCATAACTTCCTGTGAAGCAGCATATTTTTCTTCTTCAGCTTTCCGCTTCCTATTTACCAATTTCATTTGCTTCTCAGCAGCTCTCTTTTCTGCCTTGTCAGTCACCATATCTGCAGAGACCATTGATCCCACTCGACCCGCTTTCCTTTGTTGGATCAAGAACTGCCGGTCTTCTTCATTTTTGATTAAGGTAAAGGCATCAGCATGGGCGACATCAAATAGGTTCTCCATTTCTTCCTGAAAGGTTTTCTCTTTTTCTAACTGAGAGTTGCTTTTCCTCCCAGCATTCTTCTTAATCGCTTTCCACTCCAAGTGTAGAGCCTGAATTTTGTGAAGAATGTGGTCTTTCCTTTGAGTAGGGATTCGGGCTCTCTCCCAGAAGAGACGCAATTCTTCAAAAACAGCTTCTGAACTAGGTTTGATCTCCTTCTTCAAGACTTGATGATGGTGGAGGAACATGCGGAGGACCTGGCCACGGGAAGGCAGCTTGGCTCCAGTGATTGTTTCCTCTGACTTTTTCATTAAGTAAAATGTACGTTTATTTGACATTGCAAAACCTGTAAATTTAATAAATCTATCTGAAAGAAAAATAATCATTAGTTAATGTATCTGTAAATAATGTTTCTTTTAATTATTCACTATATTAATAAAGGGCATAATGGTATACAAAAAACAGCTTTGAGCCACCCCTAAAAGTTATTCGATTTGCCTTAAATTTTACATGAAATATTTTTTAGCTAAAAGGAACCAGATTATAGCCTGGGAGGAAAGAAAATTGAACTTCGATTTTTTACCCCATTCTGTTGACCACCCTAGTATACATATACACGTACATACATACATACATACATACATTTGATTAACTTTTTCAACTTTAATTTTTTACTCGTGTTTTTACTGGTGTTGTGGTATTTTAGTTCGTAATGGCTGTTATACAGTATAAGTTTTATTTCCTATTTTATCACTGAGGGTGGTGATAGTTTAACGCCGAAAGCTCTGAAAATAATAAATGCACGTAATTGGACTCGTTTTGCTCTTTCATTATACACATGCGCACACGTACACATACCCTCTTATATACTAATATACTAATATATGCGTCTGCCCGCATATACACATGATATATATATAGGTTCTAGGTACCTAAATTATAATTGATGAATTTAGTGATTTTTTAAGTAGTTTATTTTATTTAATATATTTGACATTTCTCACGTCATCTTTTGGAATTTGTATATATATATATATATATATATAAATAAAATAGGTTAGTTTAGGTTAGGTTAGGCTTGGTGTTATGGCTTGGTGTAGATAGATTAGGTTAGGTTAGGTTTAGTGTTATGGCTTGGTGTAGGAGCGAGTTATTCTCTTGATAGATGGATAGATTATGTTAGGTTAGGCTTAGTGTTATGACTTGGTGTTATGGCGGTACCGCTACGCTAGGTTAGGTTTTATTATACCCGGTTAGGCTGCGTTAGGTTATATTATGTCCCGGTTAGCCTACGCATAGGTTAGGTTAGGTTGGGATAAGTGACCCCGTCTCTAGGCCTGGCTTGGTGTAAGACTGCAGGGAGGGCGTTCCACCATTGAGATGTAGTCTTCTTTAAATTTTATTCCCTTTGAGTTTACAAATAGTTTATTTCCGTGTTGAGTCTACAGATATATAAAAATTATTCTTAAAAAAAAAGCTTAAACTAGTTACAGAGGATTGTGTTAAATTTAGCCAGTCACAAACTGCTACTGTTTATAAAAAGTGCTCAAGTGTGAGAAAGTATATTCCTTTGATAAAAATACCCAGTTATTTAGTTGCCAAAAGCGTCGGTCAAACGGTAAAAAGTGCAACGTTACGAAGATCTGTGAAAATAGCAGAAAAAATCAAGAATTAATGCCAGTTAGATTAATTGAATGCCAGGTTAGGTCAACTGTACGCCCTTGACGATTGGTTAGGTTAAGTCATGATATTTTCGTTAAAAATATTAATTATGTAGAGTGCTCTAACATGTTTGTTTTTCATTTCTCCAAAAATGAAAGTTTTTTGATATCAGTGACCAAAACTGCATTAGTATACCGATTTTGATTAACAATCTCTGCTAGTCCACAAACGGAAAAGATCCAAACGCGTCCTCAAAAAATGACGCGTGGTAAGAAAAGTATTGCACAAGCAGGGTTCAACATCTTTGTATAATCAATTTGATATGCACTGTAAAGGTAAAAAACTGTTAAGTTAAACCTTAAATTCGATTTTTTCTGTAAAGAAAACGTTATTTACTTAGGGTAAACTCTATTAAGATGAAACAAGTATTTAATAATGTTACGAAAAAGGAAATTATTACGAAAGATATTTTATTAATACGTATAATATTACGAGAAAGGAGTTGAAAAATATTACGAAAGATAATGAGTTAATACACTTCTATTACGAGAAGGGCATTTATTAAGAGGAATGAACGATATTAAGAGAAACGAAAAAAATTGAACGAAATTGAGGAATAAACGATATTAAGAGAAACGAAAAAATTGAACGATATTGAGGAATGAATGATATTAAGAGATGCGTAAAAAAGTTGAACGATATTAAAAGAAAGAAATTGAACGACATTAAGAGAAATGAAAGGTTTTGGGGACATCTGACTCTATTAAAACTATGAAAGATAGGAAAATATCATGTTTGATTCAAGTTGTTTAATAAGGAAAACATTATGCCTGTTAAAAGTTGTTTTCGCTCAAATAGACGACAACTGATTCTCTTAAAACTGTATATATGAAAGGTAGGAAAATATCATGTTTTAGTATTTCGTTCAAAGGGTATCTTTACTACCATTTGAATCATATGTCTTTAAACCTTCTTTATTAGAAATGTGATATTCTGCTTGCTAATGTATCGCCGCAGAGAGAATTTTCGCCCCAGTGAGAACACTCGAAAGGGTTACTTCGATGTGATAGTGCGGGTCAGATATTAATTAGGGAATATAACACGGGGTCGTTTATACAGGATGGTTTATAGTCGGTTGTGATCAGAGCACATTAATTTTTTTCTCGAAATGTGATACTTTATCCCTTTTGTACGGCGATGTCTTAATGTATCGAATTGTCGCAGCTACAGTATGTCTCAGATTTCGTTCCTTAAATCGATGTCCGTTTGTTTAAGCATACTGGAATAAATAAACATTCAAATAGATTCGGGATGCGGCGGAATAAGTACTTCATATAATTGAAGCAAGGACTTGATGGAAATGTTGTTCATAAGCAAGGACTTGAAATGTTGCTCTTAAGCAAGGACTTGAAATGTTGTTCTTTAGCAAGGACTTGATGGAAATGTTGTTTATAAGCAAGGACTTGAAATGTTGCTCTTAAGCAAGGAATTGAAATGTTGTTCTTTAGCAAGGACTTGAAGTGCTTTTGGAAATTACATGGAAGCAAAGACTCTGAGGTGAAATGTTTTACAGTGAAGTGAATTAAGCAAGGAGTTGAAATTATTAAATGAAGTGTTTTGAATTAATTACTTTTGGAAATTTAATTGAAGTGAAATTATTTATTAAAATGCTTTTGGATTAAACAAGGATATTGAAGTGAAGTTATAAAACAAATGTTTTTGAAGTTATGTGCTTTTGAATTACATGGATGCAAAGACTCTGAAGTGTTTTGAAGTGAAGTTCTTTTGGAAATTTAATTGCCGTGAAATTAAATGAAGTGATTTGAATTACATGGACTCTGAAGTGAAATTTTTGTGACTTATTATTAATTCACGCTTATAGTTGACCATTTCATCGAATATTAAGTAGAATGATATTCAATAGGTGCGGATCCAAAAATACTTGGTTAGTTTGGCTGTGTGCACTTTTTCGTGTTTTAATTGAATTAAGCAAGGCCTTTTGAAGTGAAATGAATTAAGCAAGGACTTATGAAATGTTTTGAATTGAAGTTCTTTTGGAAATTTAAATTATGTGAAATTATTAAATGAAGGAAGTGTTTTGAATTAAATGATTTGCTTTTGAATTGAAGTGTTTTGCAGTGAAATGGATAAATTATATGGAAGCAAGGTATGGAAAACTTATGAGTGGGTAGTTGGGAGGTAACGAAAATGGTTCACTGAGTAGGTAGGTAGTTAATCTAACAATTAATAAATTCCTTTTATGTCAATAACTGGGTGGATGAAACCAATTGGTTGCTCACCAGAGTTATTCTCCACACTAGTATTTATATACTGTGTGGGAGGAGCGTGCTCGGTAATGGAGATACATTACCGCTCAACCAACCGGGAATAAACCAAGACAACGCTGGTACAAGAAGCCCCGCGAAGAGGAGAACAAAGGGAGAACGAAAACGAAGAACGGGGCGAGAGGACGTACCAGCAAAGTACGCTCTCGAATGAGACAACCGGAGAAGGGAGAGACTGCAATAACTAAAAGTAAGTGACTAATTGAGTTTTTACACCAACAGTTAATCACATTAAATTAAGCTGGGTCAAACAAGTTAGGCCTACATTGTGACCTAAGACCCAGCATCAACTCATAGCTTAACAAAGGTGAAGGTAGATTGCCCTAACCTAATCTTGTGAGGAATCCTACTGTGGACCTCAATTTATCTGCCCGCTCTGGACCATTTCCGGAATCTCTAGGCTGACCCCTCTAGGCTAGACTTGATCTACTCTATAGTTAGACTGGAGAAATAAGGGGTGGGTTAATTGTGGACCAATTCATACAGAGCATTTTTCGCATTGGTGGTCCGTGTGTGGGGAATTTACAAACCTTAACCTTACTTAACAAAAATTGCAGAATTAGGCTAAATGGTCTAGCCTAAGCCTAACCTGAGCAAGCCTAATTAGGTCTACAACCTAGGGCCTAACTAGGAAACATTTACATTTAAGGAGTCTCATTCTCTTATAAGCTTAGACCTGAGTGACACATAAGTATTTGGAGGGGATTAAACCAAATTTAAACTCGACTGTTTTGTCTGTGCTCTCTCTTCTCTGGTAATTTCTTCCTTCTTGTCCTCTATTTCATTACGATCCCCAGTTAAACAATTTTGACTTAGACATGGACAGTGCAGAATTGAAAAAGTTAAAAAAGAAAAGGGGGGCAAAGTTGGGAGCTGTTACAAAGGCTGTGAACACTTTTAACAATATTACACAACCAGGTAAGAAAAATATAGAGAGTGTAATTATTAAATTAGAAATTAAAAAGAAGGAAATAATAGCCATTAATGAGAGTATTTCAGAGTTAGTTGAATCCGAAATGGCTGAAGAACAATTGATAGACCTTTACGCTGATGATGATGATCAGGTAAGCTCAATTGAACAGCAAATAAGGGAACTACGGTCTCGGTTGACTGACTTAACACCAAAAAAACCTAATTCTGATTTTAATCAAAGTAGGGCTAACCTTCAACAAAATTTAAGTGGCATGCAAAATCCTGAGTCACAAGAATTGAGGGCTCAGTTACCCATTTTGCTAGTACCAACATTTGAAGGGGACACGGTACAATTCCCATCTTTCATTGACAAATTTGAGAATTTAATAGGTAATAAACCTTATATTTCAACTGTTGAAAAGTTTAGTTACTTAACTAGTTCCCTTAAAGGCCCAGCCTATAACCTAATAGCCTATTTACCAGCCGTAGGGGATTCATATGAAGTAGCTATTGATCTTTTAAAACGTAATTACATTAATAAAGATATGATTGTATATGAATTATCTCAACAAATTTTTGAATTTGCACCCATAAAAGATAACCACAGTGATATGGAAAATTTTTATACAAAATTAGAAGCTATTATAAGACAACTGGTTAGCAATGAGATAGATATTAAAACTTCATCTTGGCTTATACAAAGCATAGTACTTAGGTGCCTTCCTTCGAGGGTTAAAGATAATTTAATTCTAAAGACGGGAGAAAATTATCCTAATTTAGAACAAATAAGAGAAAACTTCCCCAATATCCTAATTAATTACAACTTGAGAGATTTTCCAACACATAAGACCCAGACTATGGATAAACCAAAGACTGTTCCCAGAGACCAACTAGCTACAGCCAAACAGACAAAACTTGATACTGGAGAATCAAATGTGACCAACTATAATACATGAACACCTACATTCAGAACTTTAATGTAACTGCTGCCTCAACTTACACACCACATTGCAAATTTTGTGCAAGTAATGAACACAGTAGTACTGGGTGTGACAAATATTCAGACTTTAACCAAAGGGCTAAAAGATGTGAACAGTTGAACCTGTGTAAAAAGTGTACTGGCCAGGGACATTATAAGAAAGACTGTAAATCTAGGTTAAGATTCAAGTGTAAGTTTTGTAAAAGTTTACGACATGTCTCATCAATGTGTGATTCACCAAAGTGTCCAAACAATAATACTCAAACTCAAAAGATACCTCCCCCAAACAAAGGTAATCAAGAAAATGCCACTTTCATGGGACATTCTGCTTGTTCAAACAATGTAACAAGAAACACTGAGATTCTTTTACCAACTATTACTTTGGACTTAGTGAATAGTGAGGGTAGTACCACTCCAGTGAGATGTCTTATAGACTGTTGTTCTCAACAAACATTTGTTTCAAAAAATGTAATTAATAAATTGGGTTTGACACCAAACCCGAATGAACAAAACCTCAATATTGCGTCCTTTGTTAAGGATAACTCGGACAAAAATAGCTATAAGACAATTGACCTGGAACTACATTTAGAAAGTAAATTCAAGAAAATTGAAGCAGTTATTATTTCTAAAGTAGGACAAAACAAACTGGTTATACCCAAACTAGAACAAACCATAAATCATTTGAAAAAACACTACAAAATAGCTGATAGACATATCACTAACAACACAGTAGCTAACATTGAAATGCTAATAGGGGCAGATTATATTAATCTTATTCATAAGGGCATAGTAGAGATAGGTAATGGTATAGCTATTCAGACTCCATCAGGGATAGCCCCTTTGGGTGACCTATCAGAATACAACCTAGACCTAAACCAAAACAGTGCATGACCAACAAATACTATGTGCCTCAACTCAGTCCTACATAACACCTCTAAGAATAGCAACACTTTGAATAATATTATCTCAACTGAGAACATTAATTCATCATTATCAAATGAAACTTTGGATGAGGCAATTCAAACGTTATGGTTGCTAGAATCTGTGGGTATACATGACACAAATCAAACTTCAGAAGATCAGTTAATGGTAGAAAGATTTGAAGACACCATTCAGTGCAAAGACAATAGTTATTTTGTTGAGTTACCTTGGAAAATAAATTGTCCAACTTTAAGAGACAATCTCAAAGTAGCTAAAGGACATTTATATAAAGTAATGAAAAAACTCAAACAAGATAACAATATTCTATCATATAATGATGTCTTCAAAGAACAGCTACAGAAAGGCTTCATTGAAGAAGTAACAGATAACCCTTTTAAAAAAGATGGTTGTCATTATTTAACCCACAGGGGGGTTTATCGACAAGATGCCCAACAACAAAACTCAGAGTAGTATATAATTGTAGCCTCAAAGACAGTGATAAACACAGTTTGAATGATTGCTTGATTGAGGGTCCTAATCTCATTTCTGACCTTGTGAAGATCTTACTGAGGTTCAGGTTAGACAAATATGCTGTACAAAGTGACATTTCAAAGGCATTTTTGAGAATAAATCTTAAAAATGAATATGATAAGAACCAACTTAGGTTCTTATGGTTCAAGGATCCATTTGATTTGAATAAAGGGTTCATAACCTATAGATTTAATGTTGTGTTGTTTGGAGCCAATTGCTCACCTAGCCTATTAGCATTGACAATTAGACATCATTTAAACCAGTTTAATAACTCTCTAACATTGAACTTCCTTAAGGAACATTTTTACGAAGACAATCTAATAGGCTCAACGACAACAAAATCTGAATTATCTGAAGTCTATGAACACTCTCAAAACATTATGCAACAAGGTAACTTTGAACTTAGAGAGTGGATTTCAAATAATGAGGATTTAAACAAAAAGATTTTAAAGGATAATAATGGTCTTACTGAGCCATCAGACAGAGTTAAAACTTTAGGTATGAACTGGTATTTGGATGCAACTTCTAACAGTCATGATTCAATCTGTACTAAAGGTTTTAAACTTGATGAGGAAGCAAATACTAAAAGACAAATATTATCAGAGGCTTCCAAAATTTTTGATCCTATGGGTCTATTCCTGCCTTCAACAATAAAATCAAAGATTCTCCTCCAAGAAATTTGGAGGACAAATGTTGGGTGGGATGATCCAATAACAAATGAAAATCAAAAATCTTGGAAGAAGTTAGCTACTGATTTAACAAAAGTGCAGAACATTAAAATTCAAAGGTGCTGTGGGTTTAGGGATAAGCCCCAGAGGCTTCATGTGTTTGCTGATGCAAGCACACAAGCTTATGGGTGCTGTGCGTATCTTGTAAGCCCTACAGAAAGTCATCTAATTTATGCAAAAGGGAAAGTTGCACCTCTCAAACCTACCCGAACCATACCTCAATTGGAACTATTGGCTGCTACATTAGCCATTAAAACCATTTCATTGCTTAAGGATGCTTACTATGATGTGTTCATAACTAATATCCACGTCTGGCTTGACAGTCAGATTTGTCTTGCCTGGATACGGAATGATAGCATTAATAGTAAGAATATCTTTGTAAGAAATAGGCTAAAAGAAATAGCTGACGCTAATGAAAGCCTACAAGTAAACTTTCACTATGTTCCAACTAAACAGAATCCAGCAGACTTTCTGACCAGAGGTTTATCCTACAAGTTGTTGAAGTCAAACAAAACTTGGTTTATGGGACCTAAGTGGCTCTGTAATACAGACCAATGGCCTGTGGAACAAGTTAACTTGACATTAAATTTAATCTTTTCAAATGAAAAGGTTGAACCAATCACTAATTATGAAAAGTATTCTGATTTCAACAAACTTGTCAGGGTGACAGCCTACTGTTTGAGGTTTGCTCACAACTGTTTAGCTACAATTAACAAACAGCTAAATAAAAATAATCATAATTATACAGAAGTTGCAACCCAATACTGGATAGGCCAAGCCAACAAAAAGAGTACAATAAAGAGTTAGAATTCTTAACTAATGGGAAACAAACAAAAGAACCTGTACCATCAGTAGTTGTGGATCTAAACTTGTTCAGAGATGAGGAAGGCCTTCTAAGGTGTAAAGGGAGATTAGACAAATCAAAACTGTCATACAAAAGCAAAAATCCAATCCTTTTACCTAGATTTAGCTATTTGACAACATTAATAATCAGAAAAACACACAATGATATATATCATATGGGGGTACCACAGACACTAACTACATTAAGAAAAACTTATTGGATACCCAAGGGAAGGATCACGGTTAAAACAGTCCTGAGTGAGTGTGTCACATGTAGGCGTATTCATGCTAGGCCCTATAGGAAACCAAATCCTCCTGCTTTGCCAGAGGAGAGAGTTACTCTCAACAGACCCTTTGAGACTGTAGGCATTGACTATACAGGAGCATTGACTGTAGGGGTGGGTGACACTGAACAAAAAATGTACATTGTACTGTTTACATGTGCTGCCTCACGAGCTGTTTATTTGGATGTTGTGGAGGACCTTACAGCAGAATCTTTTGTTGCTGTCTTTAAGAGATTCTGTGCACGACATTCAGTACCAAAGACAGTTTGGACTGACAATGCTACATATTTCAAAGCTGGTGAACAAGTCATCCACGACTTGTTAAGCAATGAAATCACACAATTATATATAAAAATTCAAACATAAAGTGGAAGTATATTCCGGTTGCCTCTCCTTGGTATGGTTCTATCTGGGAGAGGAATATACAAACAGTAAAGAATTGCTTGAAGAAAGCAATTAGCAAAAAACAGATACACTTATTTGGGTTACTCACTCTCCTGGCTGAGATTGAGAACATCATTAACAATAGACCACTCACTTATGTGAGTGACAACATTAATGACCCAGAACCATTAACTCCAAATCATTTGATTCGGGGAGAACAAGTTAGTCTCCTGCCGGACTACAATATAGACTCTTCAGAAGACCCAAACTGGACTCAACGACATGATGAGCTCCAGACTAAGTTACAACATTTAACTAGAGTTAAAGCTCATTTCATTAAACAGTGGAAAACTGAGTACTTGATGGGTCTAAGGGAGAGACATAAACAAATGACTAAGAAGGATTAGTCTGACACAATTAAGGTAGGGGACCTTGTTCTCATACATGACAGTACTCCAAGACAATACTGGCCTCTGGCTAGAGTTTCAGAACTCAGACCAGGGGCAGACGGGGTAACAAGAGTGGTCAAATTAAGGACTTCAACGGGTGACACAACAAGAGACATTTCTCTTTTGTACCCTTTAGAGTCTGGACCCAAAACAATGGACTTTGGAGAACCTTCTCCACTGACAGTAACAACTGGAGACACTGAACTTCCAGTAACTATTCCTTTGACAGTAGGAGTGGTAACGCATCCTACTACAACATTGACAGAAACAAGACCTCAGCGACAAACAGCATTAAAGGCGCGACTATTTTTACAACAAAAATAGATGCTGGGGAATTGTAATTTTATCTTCTAACTTTCATTTTTTCTTTTCTTATGGTAAAGACCATAGACAGTTTCATCCTATGGATGTATATTTTCTCTTCTAATTAAATGCTACACCTTCTCCATGAGAAGGTGAGGATAGGCACTGTTAATCAGATTAACAGGCATTTACAGTTAAATAGTTAGCTAGTCTACACTCAGACAAAAATTGGTGACAATGACACCAAAATTTTATCTCCCGGGGCCCCCAGTATATGGAAAACTTATGAGTGGGTAGTTGGGAGGTAACGAAAATGGTTCACTGAGTAGGTAGGTAGTTAATCTAACAATTAATAAATTCCTTTTATGTCAATAACTGGGTGGATGAAACCAATTGGTTGCTCACCAGAGTTATTCTCCACACTAGTATTTATATACTGTGTGGGAGGAGCGTGCTCGGTAATGGAGATACATTACCGCTCAACCAACCGGGAATAAACCAAGACAACGCTGGTACAAGAAGCCCCGCGAAGAGGAGAACAAAGGGAGAACGAAAACGAAGAACGGGGCGAGAGGACGTACCAGCAAAGTACGCTCTCGAATGAGACAACCGGAGAAGGGAGAGACTGCAATAACTAAAAAAGTGACTAATTGAGTTTTTACACCAACAGTTAATCACATTAAATTAAGCTGGGTCAAACGAGTTAGGCCTACATTGTGACCTAAGACCCAGCATCAACTCATAGCTTAACAAAGGTGAAGGTAGATTGCCCTAACCTAATCTTGTGAGGAATCCTACTGTGGACCTCAATTTATCTGCCCGCTCTGGACCATTTCCGGAATCTCTAGGCTGACCCCTCTAGGCTAGACTTGATCTACTCTATAGTTAGACTGGAGAAATAAGGGGTGGGTTAATTGTGGACCAATTCATACAGAGCATTTTTCGCACAAGGACTCTGAAGTGTTTTGGAAATTTAATTGCTGTGTTTTGAAATTAATGAAGTGCTTTTGGAAATTTAATTGATGTGGTTTGATGTGCTAATTCTTTGGGAAATTTAATTACATGGAATCATTGACTTTGAAATGTTTGAAATGTTTTTGTTCTTTTGGATGGAAACAAGGAATTATATTCTTTTGAATTGACGCAAGGAATTATGTTCTGAATCAAGGTAAATTGACACTTCTCCATTTGGTTTAAAAGAGCAGGGTTGATTTGTATATTAAGATTTTAATCAGGATGAAAGAGCAGGGTTGATTTGTATATTAAGATTTAATCAGGATGAAAGAGCATGGGTGATTTGTATATTAAGATTTAATCAGGATGAAAGAGCAGGGTAGCGTACGATTCAGCGCCGCCACTTCAGCGCCGACGTTTCAGCGCCGCCATTTCAGCGCCGACGTTTCAGCGCCGCCATTTCAGCGCCAGGCCACTTCAGCGCCAGACTATTCAGCGACGGGCCCTTTCAGCGCCCGCCACAATAGTTTCAAGACAACTCAATAAAATGTGCAGGCTAAGGATCGATATATCTAATGAAAATAATTAATTCAATTTTTTTATTTTATGTGCAGGTACTAATTTTTTTTTATAATGAAAGGAAAATAAAGGGTTCACAAATTCTGAAATAAAAAAAGGAAAAATGATATGTGTTGGGAGCAAAATATTCTGAAATTACATCATTAGTTATATGAATAAATATTCTTAACCTAACCTAACCTAACCTAACTTGAAGCCGGTTAACTACGGCTAACGCCTGCGGCGGGCTGTTTTTAACCTAACCTAACCTAACCTAACCAAACCTAACCTAACCTAATCCCAACACTAATTTTTTTTATAATGGAAGGAAAATAAAGTACCATAACCAAAACCAAACCAACATTATTATACAAAGTTAATAACAACAAGTAATGTTAATAAAACAAGTAAAGTCAAAACAAGTATAGTCAATAAAAACAACAGAGAAAATGACCGGCGCTGAAAGGGCCCGTCGCTGAATAGTCTGGCGCTGAAGTGGCCTGGCGCTGAAATGGCGGCACTGAAACGTCGGCGCTGAAGTGGCGACGCTGAAGTGGTCAATCCCCGAAAGAGCATGGGTGATTTGTATATTAAGATTTAATCAGGATGAAAGAGCATGGGTGACTTGTATATTAAGATTTAATCAGGATGAAAGAGCAGGGGCGATTTTTTTTGTTGTTGTTAAAGCCACATAAATTAGTTATATGCGAAGGAAACAAGTGAGGCTATAATTTCGAATGAATCATGTAGGTGATTTTTTTTGTGTATTAATCGAATGATACCTTTTTGCTAAAACCGCTCATTATTATACATGTCTGAGGCAGTGTGACATTAATATAACAGAATTCCGCGCCACTCCCATAAAGGATGTACATTTATTTATTTAATTGTATATATATATATATATTATATATATATATATATATATATATATATATATATATATATCCTGTACTAATATATTGATAATACAACGTTTTGTGTATTTTTTTTATATATTTCCCGTTCGTGATGCTATTATTATTTTTGATCATATATATTCCAATATATATTTATTTCCATTAATTCGCCTAAATAAACAGAGTGACGTATTGGTGTTTTATTTATTTCTTTTTGTTTGTACACGGTATTTAATTATATCAATTGGCTGGCTTCTAAAGCGGATTATGTCAGAATATGTACTTTAATTAAATAAATAGCGCAAACTGGCAACTCAGCCTTCTAAGATGTGGAGGGGCAAGGAGTCTGTAATAGGTGCCTCGGTGGAGGCCCTGGAGAAAAAGAAAGAGGGAGAGGAGGTCAGGGGAATTTTCTTTGATGGAAAACAAGATAAGAAGACAAAGATCATGAGGTACAATGAAGAAACTGGCCGCTTCCATCCTGATATTACAACTGAAGAGCACTATAGTGCTACCTGGGAATCTGAGTGGAAGTATCTCTTCCAGTGTACACCAGAAGAACCTGAAGGAAATGAGAAACCTGCACTGAAGATAGTTCAGGCTCTGTGTGGATTAGTGCTCATGGTGCTAAAGATACTATTGTGGTCCTTGGTCGTGACTCTACCAACACAAACACAGGACCTGATGGAGGAGCCATCACTCACTTGGAGAGACTGCTAGGTCACAAGTGTCACTGGCTGATATGCCAGTTGCATATTAATGAACTCAGCCTCAGGTACATGATCATCAAGCTTGATGGTCCCTACACGCACAAGTCTGGGTTCAGTGGCCCAATAGGAAAACTTTTCGAGAAGATCAATGACATACCTGTCAACTTTGGCTTCAAGGCTCTGCCAGGAGAATATATAATTGAACTGCCAGAAGACATTGTACAGAACCTTAGCACTGACCAGAAGAACTGCTACCTACTGATCAAAGCTCTCAAGACAGGAGATTTGAGCAAGGAAGTTGCTCGTCTGAAGTGTGGCCCACTGAATCAGTCACGCTGGCTGACTACAGGTGAGGCTCTGTTGATGTTGTGGATGAGACAGCATGGTCTGAAGGGGGAAGTGTTGAAAAAGCTGGAGGTGCTGCTGAAGTTCTGCCTGGACTTCTACTTCAAGATGTATTTTGAGATCAAGGTGAAGCACCACATGAGGTATGGACCTCACCATATTGTGACCACTCTGGGACTGCTGAGAAGCCAGACTTCTGAAGTCAGGAACATAATCACTCATGTGATAGTTCGTGGAGCATATCATGCTCACAGTGAGAGCCTCATTGCCTCTCCCCTGTGCAGTGAGGATGAGGAAGAGAGGGCATGGAGGGGTTGAGATGATCAAGAAGATCAGAGGTAAGTCTGAGTATGGAGACATGAGTCTGAGAACTCATAAAAACACTAAACTGAATTTTGATGCCACTTCTCCAATTACTCTGATTAATTGGGATAAGGAGAAACTGTATGAGCCACTCTTGTAAGATGTCAAGAGGAGAAATTGAGGAGCTTCTCAGGTCTCCACTTGAAGTTGAGAACTTCTCAGTTCACACTCAAAGCTGTGAAAGAGCAGTTCAGGAAGTTTCAGCTATAGCTCATGCAGTGTATGGACAAGAGAGAAGAAATGGTTTTGTTTGTGCTAGGATCGATCACAGAGAATTGTTGCCAGTTTTCAAGTCAAAGCAAAACATTATGAATATGTTTTAGATCTCTACAAGACCTGCTAGACAAATGAAGATGCTTTCAGAAAAAAAAATCTCAAAACATTCAGTTGACCAGCATATTATTACAAGCTGGGAGTGGAGGAGGGAGTTATACAAATATTAAAGAAGAATTGCAATTGCAAAAAAAAGGTTGAACGTCACAGCTGCTTGCGGAAAGGTGGGGGCAGCTGCCATCACACTCAGTGATGCCGAAAAGAAAATAAATAAAAATTGGTGGAGGCTTTTCTAAAAAAAAGAAAATGCAAGACCAAGAAAGAAGAACAAGAAGATTCTGCCTGATGAAGAGAACAGCTGCGAAATGTGGTGTATACAATCATACAATTCCTTAGTTTTGAGCCATTTTTGGTGATTTTGGTTATTTTAGGGGTCATGAACCACTTTGGTTGATCTTAAATGAGTCCAATCCTGCCCCTAGAAGTGCTTAAGGGTGTATGTGAACAATATGGAACATATGGAGGTCATTTGAGGCTACCAAGTCTGAAATTGACCAAAAATCCCATTTTTTGACAAAAAAGTGCGATTTTGAACACTTAAATGCAATTTTTCGCAAAAGTTGCAGAAGACAAACCCTATTAAAATTCAATTTTACATAGGAAAACATACTTCCAATCTTGAAATTCCAAGTTTTTCAAAATTCGACCTGAGCATGATACACCCTACTGCACAGCATTGTCACAGGAGACGAGACGTGGATCCACCACTAAGACCCTGAAAATAAACGGCAACCCATGGAATCATGGAATATCGGCACAAAAATTCACCGCAACCAAAAAAATTCAAAGTTCAGGAATCGGCTGGAAAAGTGATGATTGTTTTTTGGGATATCAATGTTGTTCTCCTCGAAAACTTTACGGAAAGAGGGACAGCAATCAACTCCACACGTTATATTGAAATTCTGAAGAAGTTGAAAAAAACGGATCAGGAGGGTTCGCACCCACAAAAACGCAGTCATTGTTCACCATGACAATGCACGGCCTCACACTAGTGTTCAAACGCGAGAAGCAATTGAGGATCTGCAATTCACTGCCTTGCCGCATCCACCATATAACCCCGATTTAGCACCATGCGATTTTCACCTCATTCCTAAACTTAAAGAACATCTCCGTGGAAATCGCTACGAGTCTGACGAAGTAGTTAAGGCCGCTGTGAAATTTTGGTTTCGTAGTCAAAGCTCCGAGTTTACCAAGATGGGTTTCAAAAACTCATTTATCGTTGGCGTAAATGTATGGAGGTAGAGGGTGATTTTATAGAAAAGTAAATGTATCGTTTCGTTTCGAAGAATAAACTCTAAGGTACATATTGCTTTTGTTTCGATAAAATCCTTCAACCTGTTTAAAATTTATTTGAGTGGAGGCATTACTTTTCAACCCACCCTCGTATATATGTATAGCAGAAACAATGCGAAAGAATAAACAAAACTCTACAGTTACAGTATACATCTCCATGGCAGAGTGGTTAAGGCACTTGGCAAGTCACAAAACTCGTATTTTTAGGAACAGTGGTACGAACCTCCATCGAAGTAAAATTAAATTTACACTATTTCTAATGTATTTAGTATTAAACATGAAGTTAATGTTAGATTAAGTAGATTTAAATAGTCCAAATTTCAGTAAACTGAATATATTACCAACTAATTTACAGAACTCCACAAATGAACAGCTGAATTAGTAACATTTAGGTTGCTATTTCGAATTATGGACTTCATGCAGAGCATTAGTTTTCGATTCATATTGAGTTACAAAATAACAGGAATGGAATGATTTGGATTCCATGCTCCTGTTCTAAAGAACATGCACTACAACAGTCATGTGAATTCACAAGTAAAAGTAGTTATGGCCTCACCTTAAGGTGTGGCCATAACTCTTTCTTATGATATTTAATGTTAAGTAGTGCTGTAAATGGTTAAAAGTGTAACAGTATCAAGTGAATGAAGTGTTATGGTGGTGAAGTTTTCTCCGCGTATTTTCTTTCAAATATTTTGGTTGTTTCTGCAGCTACTGTATTTATTACTTGTTTTATTTACTAAAGAATCCTAAAATATGTACCTACAACTTTTAACGTTTACCTGCAAAATTGGATGCAATATCTAAGTGATTGGTACAATAACCAGCCAAACCAGCACCATTCAATGCCATTCCAACTGTAAAAAGTGACAAGGCTGCGATAGCGTTGCATCCTACGTATCCTGCCATAACAATTGCAATCGCAGGACCCCCATTTCCTTTAGGAAAAAAAAACATGGTAATATATATATATATATATATATGAAAATTATTTCACGAAAGTAACACGTGAAAAATATTTATGATGAATAAAACCACGAAGGAAAGGAAACACAAAATGGTGCTCAAGCGCTTTCGTCTAATGACATCCTCAGGAACACTGAGTGTTCCTGAGGATGTCATTAGACGAAAGCGCTTGAGCACCATTTTGTGTTTCCTTTCCTTCGTGGTTTTATTCATCATATATATATATATATATATATATTATATATAGATATATATATATATATATATATATATATATATATGTGTGGAGCGGATATCCGCATCCGCATCATTTTTAACATCCTCATCCGCACTTGACAGCGGATGTTATGCGGATATTACCTTTAATAAATTATGCAATTTACTGTACAATTAAATTAGCTTATAAAGCAGCTTATAAGGCCCAGTCATGCACATTTCATGTAAAGTATTAATTATTAATGAACAAACAAATATATAAACCTCAAAATATAAATACCTGGTAACACAGAAAATTGAATGAAACTTGTTTCATTCAATTTTCTGTGTCTGAAACTCTTGAGAAAGTTATTATTTTTATCATAATGAAAACATTAATATTAATTTTAATTCTTATGCATTGCTTGCCATAATAGTAATATCACGAAATTTGAAAAATTGTCATATATTTATAATTCTATATTATATTGATAGATTAACTAAATATCCGCATCCGCATCCACGGATATTGAAATTAAAGATCCGCATCCGCAGATGTTGAAAAACTGACATCCGGTCCACCACCAATATATACACACAGTAGCGCTCATAAGTATTCGTACAGAAAAATATTTCAGTTATATTCGTCCTTATCTTTTCTACCATGCATAGGATATTTATGAAAATTTACCGTTCGCTTGGAAAATATTAACAGATAAAAAATTCAGTTTAACTCCAACATTTAATGTAAAACATCAAAGAATTTGACGAAAATAAAAAAGATTAAAATGCAAAAGTTTTCGTACGTTTATTTAAACATTATTTAATACTTTGTATCAGAGACTGTTGGCAACTCTGAATTATAGAATTTTCTCTGTGAATCTTCTTGGAAGACGAATGACTGTGCAAGTCATGAGTAAACAATGGATCGTCGTGGTAAAGAGCTCTCTACAGATCTTAAGAGATCTGTTATTGCTGCACACGAGTCTGGAAACTCTTATCTTCCTATAAGAGTTATAGGAAGATAGGAGAACAACTTCGAATTCCATTTACGATGTGTTGCAGTTACAAAGAAATGGAAACGCTCTGAAACAATCAAAACTCTACTATGGTGTGGACGACCTTGCAAGATTTCAGAACGTACAGCTAGACGGATTGAAAGAATGGCTGTCGCGAATCCACGAATGATTGCGGGTGATATATGCCAAACATTAAGACTGTCTAAGATCGGTTTTCATCCCTCTACTGTACGTCGTACATTGAGAAAGAATGGTCTGCATGGAAGAGTTGCAGGAAGAAAAACTCTGCTACGAAAAACGTACAAAGAAATTCGTTTAAAGTACGCCAAGTATCATCCAAATGATGAATTTGCATTAATGGACAGAGAAGAACAAAATTTGATTATATGGGAACAACGAGCAACGGTATGTGTGGCGAAAATCAAATATTGCATTCGAGGTAAAAAGCATCCTTCTCGGTTAAATATGGTGGTAGTAATTTGCTTCTTTGGGGATGCTTTTCTTGAATAGAATAGAATAGAATAACCTTTATTAATAATAATAAAATAAATACATTTTTTCAATTTACAATGACATGAATAATTGTGAAGCTCGACTCTTTATTTTATTTAATTTGGCCCTTAAGCTTTAGGCTCTACTGGGCTCTTATTAAAAATAAGCAGCTAGTTGTTATTAATTAATAATAATAAATAAATAAATAAGTAAATAACTATTATTAATAGTCAAAACATGTATTACAATATTAAGCAATATTAATGGCCAATATTAAACAATATTAGTGGACATTAATCCTAGATTTTTGTTAGTATGCCATTATTAATCGGGATTTCAACTTGGTTTTAAACAAATTTACATTCACAATATTCTTTATATCGGCATGCAAGTCATTCCATAGTTTCAATTCAATGAAAATGGGTAGTTTTTGATATGAAGACAATCTAAATTGAGGTATAACAAGCTTTGATCTATTTCTGGTCTGATACGAGTGGATTTCTTGACGAGTTACAAAATATCTATTTACCCATTGCAAATTAATGATTTTGTTCTTACACTTGTAAATAAAAATAAAATGTGCCAGTTTGGTTATATCGTTGAGCTTTAGTAGGTTTAGCTCTTTAAATAACGCACTAGAGTGATCGAGGAAATCAGCATCAGATAATAACCTTATTGCTCGTTTTTCGATGACAAAGATACCATTTAATGCCTTGTTAGCGGAGTTTCCCGAAACAAGGGTGCAGTATGTTATGTAAGGAAGAACAAGAGTATGATAGAGTCAATAAAACTTGTTTAGGGACTACATTTTTAAGTTTAAACATTATAGCAACGCTCCTTGAAATCTATTTCGCGATATAATTTACATGATCACTCCATTGCAAATTCTTATCTAGCATTACACCAAGAAATTTTGTTACAGTACACTCCTTCATGGCGATTTCATTAACATTAGGTTCATCAAGCTATACATTTCTGAATGAAATATATTCTTAGCTGTATTAATATCTTTGCAAGAAAAAGAGACAGTTGTATCATCTGCAAACATTATGAAGTTCAGTATATCAGATGAACGTGGAAGGTCATTTATATATAATAAAAATAACAGTGGGCCCAGAACTGAGCCCTGTGGCACACCATGTTTGACAAGCGCTTTAGTTGAGCAAACCTTATTTACTGATACAAAATGATATCTATTGGACAAATAACTTTTAAAACAATCACTGATTGCTCCTCTAAAGCTGTAACAATATAATTTATAAAAGTAGAATATTATGGTCTATTACATCAAACGCCTTACTTAAATCCATAAATATTGATATCATTATTTCTTTGTTCTCCAAAACATAAAAGCAAGTGCCCCACGAAATGGCTTCAACAAAAGAATTTCAAGCTTTCAATTTTCTTTAGAAGAATGGGCTAAAATTTCTACTGAGAAATGTCAAAACTTTGTAGAAAAATACTCAAAACGAATCATTGGAGTCATTCAAGGAAAAGGTGTACACACAAAGAATTCAATAATTTTGTGAGTAAATGAACGAAAACTTTTGCTTTTTTTTCATTTTCCTCAAATCTTTGATGTTGTACATTTTACGTTACAATAAAACAAAATTTTATTCGTTAAATTATTCCAAGCGAACGGTAAACTTTTCAAAACTATCGATTGCATTGTACTAAAGATAAGGTACAAAATATAACTGAAATATTTCTTTGTACGAATACTTATGAGCGCCACTTCATATATATATATATATATGGAGAGAAATATCTTTTAAAGATATTTAAAGAATAAGATTTGAAAGGTCTAATTGTAAAGTAAAAGTGACTTTAACTATTAAAGTGCTTGTCAGATATTTCTTTTGCATGTTACCGATAACTGTCAAGATGATTTGCGAGGTTTTTGGATGGAAATTCACTTTTTGCTTCAGATAATTGAACAACCAACCAAAGGCGTTGCTTCCTAAAAACCTTGCAAGGAAAGGTAGTGAAGAAAGGAGTCCATTCTGAAAGTAAAATTGCCAATGTAAATCACACGCCATAAATACAGTATTTTACGTGTGTATATATGAATGGATGGCAATTACAGTACTACACAGTAAGTGGCCGAGAGAACAGTCTGTAATATAAGTTACTGTGTTTGCGTAGCTATTGCACAAAATAAATAAATACACACACACCACACACACACATATATATATATATATATATATATATATATATATATATATATATATATATATATATATAATATATATTTATGCGCCTT
This sequence comes from Bathynomus jamesi, assembly GCA_023014485.1. Taxonomy (NCBI): domain Eukaryota; kingdom Metazoa; phylum Arthropoda; class Malacostraca; order Isopoda; family Cirolanidae; genus Bathynomus; species Bathynomus jamesi. Next base: position 257,394 of record JAJOZX010004095.1, on the reverse strand, counting down.
AGATTATATTATATATATATATATATATAGATATAGATTTATGCGCCTTAGATTTATATATACATATATATATATATATATATTTATGCGCCTCGGTGGTGTAGTGGTTAGCGTCGCTGACTACGAATCCATCGGCCCCGGGTTCGAGACCCGACGGCAGCCGGCGCGCAGCAAAACCCAGCTGTTCATCCTTCCACACAAAGAAAGTGGTTGGTAGATAAATGGGTACCTTAAGTGGCCTAGTGGTTAAGATGCTTGACTGCTGATGGGGCGTGGTTCGGATTCCACGTTAAACTGTAGGTCTAAGGTGGAGTGAAAAGCTTGACCTTCGTCAGAATGAACAATTCGGGCGGAAGCTAACCAAAGGTCATATATATATATATATCTCTCTCTCTCTCTCTATATATATATATATCTATATATATATATCTATATTATATCTATATATGTATAGAAACGACGTAAGTATAGAGGAGTGTTCTGTACACGAGGAAGAGAAATAACGAACAAATGAAAAATGAGGTGACCGCCCGGGAATCGAACCCAGGACCTTCCGATTGCCGGTCAGATATGCTACCACTACACTACGGGCCTCGATCAGTCAGAAGTCGCAATTCTCCTACATAGGGCAGAAACCAATGCCTTGAGAGGGCACCCTCGCAAATCGTGAATATGTACATTTAACTGCAATGACCACGCAGTATACTTACGTCGTTTCTATACATTAATATACTGCGTGGTCATTGCAGTTAAATGTACATATTCACGATTTGCGAGGGTGCCCTCTCAAGGCATTGGTTTCTGCCCTATGTAGGAGATTGCGACTTCTGACTGATCGAGGCCTGTAGTGTAGTGGTAGCATATCCGACCGGCAATCGGAAGGTCCTGGGTTCGATTCCCGGGCGGTCACCTCATTTTTCATTTGTTCGTTATTTCTCTTCCTCGTGTGCAGAACACTCCTCTATACTTACGTCGTTTCTATACATTAATATACTGCGTGGTCATTGCAGTTAAATATATATATATATATATATATCTATCTATATATATATTTATATATATCTATATCTATACATATATTTATATATATCTATATCTATATATCTATATATATATATATATATATCTATATTTATTTATTTATTTATATTTATATATATATTTATTTTTATATATATATATATATATATATATATATATATATATATATATATATATATATATATATATATATATATATATATATATATATACTGTATATATATTTCTTTTTTTTATATGACGTAATGAGGCTCTCAGACTTTTATAAAGGTCCCTCGCCATATACGATAGTGTTCGTTTTCTTTAACAGCGAGAAAGAAATAGTGTAATTTACAATTTTCAACAGTCTCGCAAGTCGTTTGTAATAGTATTTTATTGTATTGAAAATAAAATAATTTTACCATACACTTTATAATACTTACATTTCTTATATTTACTCCAATGATTGAGCTCATATAAATTGGTAACTGAGTTATAAACATATTCAGTCCGAACATATTTCCAGCATGAACGACGTTAATGGCCCACAGAGGTATACTTGAGAGCATCTTTAACCATGGTGCCTTTATCGACTGAAAAGTGCAGATTTTAGGATTTACTTACTGTTCATTATTTTATTCATAAGTTAATTATAATCGTTAAATATATTAAAATTTGTGAAATTATTCGTTCTTTATTAAGAATTTTAAATGTCAATCATGATTTTTCTGTCTAAATTTAATGCTTCATAAAATGATTTATTTTTGTACCATGAATACCTTGACTTCGGTCGGACAACCTACTTCCGAACTGTTATTTATTATTCGGCACTAGTGCAGTTGGGTACCCCAACCCAACAAATTCATTATGTGGTACCCATGCCCGGTTAGGTCAACTGTATGCCCTTGACAATTGGTTAGGTTAAGTTGTGATATTTTCATTAGTTTTAACGAAAATATCACGACTGGTCCTAACTGTACGCTCTTGACGAGTCGTGATATTTTCGTTAAAACTAACGAAAATATCACAACTTAACCTAAACAATTGTCAAGGGCATACAGTTGACCTAACCGGGCATTCAATTAACCTTGTAATTTAATTTGTTGGGTTGAGGTACCCAACTGCAATAGTGCCTGTTATTCTGTATATTTATAGAGTAAAAACATCCATCATAATATAACATAACGTAACATCATCCATTATCATACAGCTTTACGTGGAATCCGAACCACGGTCACTAGTCTCGTTACATAATCCGAATGGACAATCTCCCATCCAACTACTCTCCAAACTTATAATTGTTGCAAAAGGGGTGGGGGTATGTTGTGAAGGGGGTGGGGTATGTTGCAAAGGGGGGTATGCAATGAAGGGGGAAGGGGGTAGCCCTGAAGGGGGGAGAGGGGAGGGAGCTTCGGGGGAGAGAAGGAAGGATGACCTCCCCGCAAAGGGGTTGCCTTAACCTAAGAGAGAAAGAGAAAGGACAGACGGAGGAGGGCTTTGGGGAAGAAGGTGGGACATCCTTCCTCCCCAAAGGGAAACTAAGCTAAGTCTTAACCTAAGAAGGAAGGAAGGAGAGATCTTTATTCAGCCGCATTCATCATCAAACTGCCAGCTCTGAAGCGAGGCGGGTCTTATATAGAGGAAGGTTGAGTTGCCATAAACCATTTTTTATTTTAATTGTTCAGGTATACATTATTAGGGTGAGTTGTTAAACACCACCATTTATTTTAATTCGTTACCAAAGCAAACGTACTTTCTCTTTTAAGAGGAACAATCACCAATATTGACAATAAAAAATTCAATATGTTTATTAATTATTGTAAATAAATAGAATTTGCCTTCAATTGCACAAAAAATGAAATAAATAATGTACAAACATCAATACATGTGAAACACACACACGCACGCACATTTGACCAACTTTCTCCTTACCTTATATATATATATATATACAGGGTGTTTCTAAAGTAACCATCTATTTTGCGAAATAATATGAATTATAAAAAAAACACCTTTAAAACATGAAAATATATATATATATTTAAACAAAATACATGCTATTTCAAAATAAATTTAGATTCGCACTTTGAATTTGATTAATAAGCTCGGCACACATTGTTGCTCTTCGTGGATAATCATCATCTTGTAAGTTGTGGAGCACTTGAATGTGGTATGGCTTTTTCTTTAAATCATAACGTAGAATTCTGTAAACCGTTGTTTGTGGAATTTCTAATCTGTGGGATGCCCTCCGAATCGATAATTGTGGATCCTCTTCGAATGCTTCTTGAACAGATTCGATTCTTTCGTGAGATCTTCTTGGCCGTCCAGATCTACGCTCGTCATGCACAGATCCAGTCCTCATAAATTTGTTTACTAATTCGCGAATAGCCTGGTCTCTAGGGCCTGTTTTACGAAACCTTCTCTCAAACTTTTCTCTAATTTCATTGCACTTCATGCCTTTTATCCTGCATGTTACTACATAAACCCGTTCTTGCACATTCATCATCAATGATATGGGTCCGAAAATAAAATAAAATAATTAACAAAAATCGTGTAAAGCAATTGAAATATATAAATACATGAATTTTGTATAACAATGCACATACCATTATGCCAATATAACAATTGTTTAAAATCCCCCTATTTCACCAAAATAGATGGTTACTTTAGAAACACCCTGTATATATATATATATATATATATATATATATATTAAATACCAAAGCAAGCGGACTTTCTCTTTTAAGATAATTAAACGGGGAAACCGATATTAACAACAAAAAACTCAATCTGTTTATTAATTATTGTAAATAAATAGAATTTGTCTTCTACTGCACAAAAAATAAGAAATAATAATCATCAAAATAATAGTACAGGCGAAATACACACAAATACACAATATATATATATATGTGTGTGTGTGTGTAAAGAACGACGCTTATGTAGAAGAGCGTTCCGCACAAGATGAGGAGGGAGAACGAAGAAATGAAAAATGGGGTACCACCCGGGAATCGAACCCAGGATCATCCGATTGCCGATCAGATATGCTATCCACTACACCATGGACCTGGATCAATCAGAAGTCGAAATTCTCCTACATACGAGCAGAAACCAATGCCCTGAGGGGGCACCCTCGCATGCCGTACATATATATACATTTTAACTACAAACAACACACAGTATAATTAATGTAAAGAACGATGCTTGTGTAGAAGAGCGTTCCGCACAAGATGAGGAGGGAGTACGAACAAATGAAAAATGAGGTACCACCCGGCAATCGAACCCAGGATCATCCGATTGCCGGTCAGATATGCTAGCCACTAAACCATGGACCTCGATCAATCAGAAGTCGTAATTCTCCTACATACGAGCAGAAACCAATGCACTGAGAGGGCACCTTCGCATGCCGCACATATATACTGTATATATACATTTTAACTGCAAACACACAGTATAATTAATGTAAAGAACGACGCTTGTGTAGAAGAGCGTTCCGCACAAGATGAGGAGGGAGAACGAACAAATGAAAAATGAGGTACCACCCGGGAATCGAACCCAGGATCATCCGATTGCGGGTTAGATATGCTATCTACTACACCATGTACCTCGATCAATCAGAAGTCTTAATTCTCCTACATACGAGCAGAAACCAATGCCCTTAGGGGGCACCTTCGCATGCCGTACCTCATTTTTCATTTGTTCGTTCTCCCTCCTCATCTTGTGCGGAACGCTCTTCTGCACAAGCATCGTTCTTTACATTAATTATACTGTGTGTTGTTGTTTGCAGTTAAAATGTGTATATATATATATGTACGGCATGCGAAGGTGCCCCCTCAGGGCATTGGTTTCTGTTCTTATGTAGGAGAATTACGACTTCTGATTGATCGAGGTACATGGTGTAGTGGATAGCATATCTGACCGGCAATCGGATGATCCTGGGTTTGATTCCCGGGTGGTACCTCATTTTCGTTTTTGTTCTCCCTCCTCATCTTGTGCGGAACGCACTTCTACACAAGCGTCGCTCTTTACATTAATTATACTGTGTGTTGTTTGCAGTTAAAATGTATATATACACCCATTCGTATGAAATTTCCATATGAAAACAGGATTAATAATATGCGAAGATATACTAGACTGTATATTAAATTTAGCAATAGCAATTATTCTCTAAGAATAATGTTTTGTTTTAACATTGTGTTCAGACGGGAGGAAATTGAGAGAGGTAAAGGAAAAGTTCATTCTATATTAGCCCGAGGCTTTTTTTGAAGCTCGGAAAGGTTGAGAGCGAGCAGGTGCGAATGGAATGTAGGTCAACTTTCTCTCTCAAAGACTCGCATCCGTCTCTTCTCGCTCTGTAAACGAGTGTCTTCCACGTATATTAATGTCTCTGTTTTTAATTTTAAATTTACTCTAAAAATGATAATTATTAGAAAACAGCTTAAAGGTTATCTTTCAAAATTAATCACATGTACTTAGCAAGTAGTATAGCCGCAAAAGGGGAGAGTGCAAGAATGTAGCAATGTTGCAAGAGATAATGATAAATGTTGCAAAGGGGGTGGGGCATGTTGCAAAGGGGGGGGGGTGCTGCAAAGGGGGTGGGTATGTTGCAAAGGGGGTATCCAATGAAGGGGGGAAGGGGGTATCCCTGAAGGGGGAAGAGGGGAGGGAGCTTCGGGAGGGGGGAGAAGGAAGGATGACCTCCCCCAGAGGGGTTGCCTTAACCTAAGAGAGAAAGAGAAAGGATAGACGGAGGAGGCCTTTGGGGAAGAAGGTGGGACGTCCTAACCCCCAAAGGGAAACTAACCTAAGTCTTAACCTAAGAAGGAAGGAAGAAGAGATCTTTATTCAGCCGCATTCATCATCAAACTGCCAGCTCTGAAGCGAGGCGGGTCTTATATAGAGGAAGGTTGAGTTGCCAGAAACCATTTTTTATTTTAATTGTTCAGGTATACATTATTAGGGTGAGTTGCTAAACACCACCATTTATTTTAATTCGTTAACAAAGCAAACGTACTTTCTCTTTTAAGAGGAATAATCACCAATATTGACAATAAAAAATTCCATATGTTTATTAATTATTATAAATAAATAGAATTTGCCTTCTACTGCACAAAAATTAGATAAATAATGTATAAACATCAATACATGTGAAACACACACGCAGGCACATTTGACCAACATTCTCCTTACCTTATATATATACATTAAATACCAAAGCAAGCGGACTTTCTCTTTTAAAAGAATTAAACGAAAACCGGTATTAACAATAAAAAATTCAATTTGTTCATTAATTATTGTAAATAAATAGAATTTGTCTTCTACTGCACAAAAAATAAGATATAATAATCGTCAAAATAATAGTTCAGACTCTATAAGACAAAAAAGCAATCATACAAGAAGTTAGATATTTTAATGAAAATTGTACGATATCGTGAAATCTTTAACAAAGTATTGGCGAAGTCTAGGCTAGTCTAAGCTAAGTCTTGCTACGGTAGGTTGTATGTGAGTATGCTTAGGCTAGGTCAATCAGATTATAAGGCTAGCCTTCAACATCATGCTGTCGTTTGAGGAAAGAATATTTTTAGTTGAGTTCGTGTTTAAAAATGGTAATAAATACACAGAATTTGTAAAGCGAGAATTCCAGAAACGATTTACGGAGACACCATTGCCTCATCGAGATACTGTCCGTGATTTAATTGCAAACTTTCGCAAGACCGGCTCTGTTCAAGATGCTCCGAGAAGTGGAAGACCATCCGTTTTAACTGAGGCAAAGTTGGGTGACATTTTGATCGATTGCTACAAAGCCCAACAAAATCATTCAGGAGACTGTCGCAACAATGTGGATTGAGCTATGGCTACACCCAAAAAGCAGTTAAGAAAGAACTCAAATTATATCCTTACAAAGTGACAGCCGTGCAGGAACTGAAAATTGCAGATTTTCCAAACAGGTTAAATTATTGTGAGTGGTTTCCTAATTTTATTGATCAAAATGGAGAAGACATTTTGGATGTGACGTTTTACACAGACGAAGCATGGTTTAGCCTTTCAGGGTACGTCAACTCAAAACACGCGTCTCTGGTGCTCTGAAAACCCTAACAGTATTCACGAAGCTCCTCTACATCCTGAAAAAAATTGGCGTCTGGGTTACGTTTTCAAGACAGCGTATCATTGGTCCAATATTTTTTCTGAAACCATCAATTCAGAGCGTTACTGTGAGCAAATTTTATACTCATTTATTGGCCAGTTGAACGAAAACGAACTCCAAAATGCATACTTTCAGCGAGACAGTGCTACAGCACACACAGCTCGTTATTCCATGCAATTATTGGAAGATGTCTTCGGAGAACGCATAATTTCAAGAGGAATTTGGCCTC